>JAWWEO010020698.1:0-85728 GCA_035582975.1 Ormyrus labotus | reverse complement strand
ATAGTGCGAGAATGATCCGAAAAATCGTTACATCAAAGTTAGGTAACTAGGAATTAAAAATACCTATTTTTTACTTTACCCTACCAGGGTGTCCTTTAATTTCCAGAATTTATTTAAATAATTTAATAGTTATTAAGAATCGTTAATACAAAAAGTGTTCTAGATTTTTAAATGGTCTTTCAGTAATTTTCTCATAATATTTAAGACATATTAAAATTTAAGACCTTTTTATAATAACCAATTATATTATACTAATTTACGTTTTTTTATTTTTTCTCTTATTTAAGAGTGTAAATTCTTCTTGCGAATCCAATTCGTACTTTTTTTAAATCAAAAGAAATAAATAAAAAAGAAAAATAAAAACGTCATTAATTATTCATTCCCAGTTTGCAGCTACAAAAAAACTACCTCTGTATAAGGCACATCATAGGAAGCAAAAATAATATGCCGCGCTATTGAAAAATTTACGTTTGCGCGCAATGGCTTATAAAAATAATATTATCCTGCTCTGACAGCCGCAGACTATAACGAAGGTCGAGTAATTGTACAGAAAAAGTATACAAAACGTTCGCAATTATCGTCCGGAGGGGGTAACGAGGCTGAGCCGCCGAACGATCGCCGGTCGCAGCTTCAGTCAAGTGCTGATCCATCCCGAAGTATAGTCGCGAAAGAACAGAAGCATGGATCGCTGGGCTGGAAGAGTCGCTGTCATCACCGGGGCTTCATCCGGCATCGGTTTGTGCGCTGCCGAGGCGCTTCTGCAAAAGGGGATGAAGGTCGTGGGATTGGCCAGAAGGAAGGCGAAGATGGAGGTATGGGATTGAAAAAGTGTATTAGCAATATGTAAAATGTGTTTGGAGGTAATTCAAACAATTTGATAAAACTGACGAGTCGAAACGAACGAGTTTGTAAAATTTAAGTTATAAGTAATCAAAAGTTAAAACTTGTATTGTATGATGCAAGCGCAGTTTTAAAGAACAAAATAATAGAGAACAAAGAGAGAACGTAATAGAGAATGATGCTATAATAAAATTAAAAGTTATCAGGGCAAAAAATACAAAAAGTGTAGTGACTCAGTACATAGAGTTTCGCAATCAGGCAGGCCAAGACTGACGTTGAAATACTGATGTATTTATTTAAAATCATGTAACACCACTTCCCATTAAAATTTGTCTTATAATGGCAAAAAACTTAAGATAAAATATTATAAAATCATATTTATTTTCGGATTTCAAAACTTAAACTATTGCGAGTTAAAATATACACTATCCGCAATTTTTTTTTTTATGAAATTGATGAGGAATGACTTCACATATTTTAGGAAGGCATGAAGCATACTAAAGGAAACGGCGAATTTCACGCCATTGAATGCGACATCACGAAGGAGGACAGCGTTGTCAAGGCCTTCGATGAAATTAAGAGTCGGTTAGGAACCGTTCATATTTTAATCAACAACGCAGGAATGATGCACCAGGGATTCCTGATGGGTGCGAACGTAATTATCTCAATTCTCGATAAAAACTGACTGACTAAAAATTTGTTTTACCGCAGAAACCGACTCCAAAAGCTGGGAGCAAACTATAAGCGTAAATATATTGGGTCTGCTGTACTGCACAAGGCAGGCTGTAAACCTAATGAAAGAAGGCAATCACGAAGGTCACGTTATAAACGTCGGCAGGTACGTCACTCGACTTTATAGAATTTTCGTTTCTTTATTATTCCAAGAAGCGCGCCTCCGACTGAAAGGACAATAAAAAAGTACAGCATTATTCTTTTACTTTTACGAGCGCTTTTAATTAAAGTTTCTATTTTGACTCCTCCTTACAATTCCGCTTCTCAAAGGGGAGAGAGCGTTTCCGCGCGAGGAATAAGAATAATGTGTTGCGTTAATTCGATTATTTCAGCTACTTGGGTCACAAAGTGCTGAACTTCGAAGGATTTGGCTTCAACGTCTATCCGGCGACAAAATTCGCCGTCAGAGCTCTCTCGGAAACTCTGCAGAACGAGCTCGGAAAGAGTACGAAGATTCGCGTGACGGTAATTTTTAGCGCGATTAGTCCACTGCTACTTCGATATTCGTTCGATGGTTTTAATTTTCGTGCTTAACCTTGACGAACCTTGAATAATTTTGACAAACATTAAACGTAATCGTATAAACATTATACCGCACGAAAGAATGTTTTATCTTATAAATAATCTATAGATTATTTTTATATTATTTTATATTTTATAGCTGTTTTATTAGGGAAACTTTTGGTACCGACAATAAGTACAGACAATTGTAAACTCAAATATTTTTATTTAATGATTTGTCTAATGAATTGAGTATTTTTACAAAAAAGTACTTATTTCATTTCAATATTGATAATTATATCAAATTAGTAAAATCAATTTTTTTTAGAAGTGTTTTCCTGTAAACTTTTAAGGGTATTAATAAAATAAAAAGCTTTTCAGAAGCATCCATTTAATTAGTAGTCATACTATATGATACGATAAACTAATGATACGATTCTAAGTAAAGCAATCAAATAAAGGTTTTATTTAATTTTTGTTAGTCATATTTATTTAATTACACAGCTGCTTGCTTGTGCCAATATGATAAAATAAAACTTACTTGAGGCAGTTAGATCTATATGGAAAATGTAGTTTTATGGAAAAGTTTTACGTTATAAATAAATATAATTTTTCATAAAACGAAGTTTGTACGCACACTTTAACCAGAGCTTTTTTAATATTTTAACTTTCAACGTGAAATGCTTGGTGGAATTACTTCAAAGCTTAAACTGTTTGAATAAAAATAATTTAATTATATTCTGCATTATTTTACAATACTTTGATCCATGGATGCACAAAATACAAACAATTTGAACGTTGTTCAAAGCAAATTTACCAAACGGTTTAAGCCAAAAATTACAGCAAAGCCAAAATAATTAACGGTATATCCCTGGGAAAAATGGGCACAAAGAGTTGGGGCTACTGAGCTTATTTTATACAAAATTACATAGTTACTCATCTCATACATCGTTTATTTAATAATTTCATTTATTTATTTAACAAATTTCATCCATTTATTTAATAATTTCAATTTCCGTCTAGCACATAAGTCCCGGAGTCGTGAGAACCGAATTTTTCGACGTCGCCGGAACGGGCAACGAGTTTCTGGAGGAGAACGCCGGACTGAACGCCGAGGATGTCGCCGACGCGATCGTCTACGTCATCGGCACCAAGCCCCACGTTCACATTCCGGAATTAACCATCAGACACTTGCAGGATCATTATCGATGAAAAAGCGTGAGACGAGTTAAATGCAATTGTCGTGCTACGCTAATTATATCCTGTTTATTAACTTTGATTCCGTAGAACTTCGTATAAGAACATAGTCTGTTATTAGTTGTGCAACGCGTGTCATTTTCAAAAATACTCTAGATTTAGATCTAATAGAGGCTGTGAAATGACATGCTTTTCAAAACTGCTTTTTGCTTGTTGCGGTAAACGTTTTGTTGTTATTGTTCATTTCAAAACGATATTGTCTAAATTTTGCTTCAACCTTGTAATATTATAATATGCAATAAAATGTATCTAATTTTTATACATAGATGATGATATTGGGTCGTTCCATAAATAAGTGCGGATTTTTGAATTTATGAATTTTTGACTTGCTAGAACTAAAAGTATAAAAGCAGGTAATATAAATTAATTTCGAAAATAACGTTAAACAAAAGAAACATAAAAATCGACATTACTTATAGAATGACTGGATATTTTATTATAATTAGTAGTAATAAAAAACAAAATTAAAAAACCATTCGAGTGACTTCAAAAGTTTAAAGCTAAAATGCAGCAATATTATTCGTTACGTCTCCGCAAATTTAAGTGTTTCAATATTCCGTGATGTAACCAGTTTCATAAAAAAAAAGTAATTTACCGACGTACCGCATATACATGAATCAGGCGCTGACTCACTTTCACACCCTGCAAAATCAATTGACACGAAATTCAAAAAGCAAATACCGCTTCGGAATCCTTTCTCCTCCATCCCGGGCTGCAGCACGTGGCGTGAGTCACTTGGCAAATAATTCAAGGTCACGCGACAGAGAGAGAGAGAGAGAGAGAGAGAGAGATAGAGATAGCGCGAGACTTTCACCCTCTCGGACGATAATTTTGTGGCTCGCGACGTTTCATACATATGAAAGCCGAGCGTCGATATCCCCGGAGGAGCTGTAAAGCCGGGATCTCTCTCTCTCTCTCGCTCTCTCTCTCTCTCTCTCTCTCTCTCTCTTCTTCGAAAGGGTCGCATTAATTTGCCCCGGAGTTCGCCGCTCCTCCCCCGCCCTCCCTCTTTTCCGCGTTTTCGTCCCCGGAATCGGCCTGCGGAATTGCCGGGACGCCAGCTGCCGCTCTCTTTGTCTTCCTGTCTATGCTTTCAAATGTGGGATCGCCGAAGAACGGATTCACCTTCGATACTTGGCAATTTTTGAGATTTCGTTTTTTTCTTTTCCGGGTGATCGGGGGAATTGATTAGTTTTTAGGCGGGAAAAATGTTTATGAAATAAAATATGGTGCATAAATAATTCTCTTCGGAAGGAGAGATGATAAAGTTTTTTTGTAGCAGCAAAAAAGTTATAAATAATGTTCGTTTATACAACAAGTAATTCAAGAAAGATTCGAATAATAAAAAGTAAGACATCGACATTGTAGTGAAAAAGAAGTATGATCGTTACCGTTCAAGTTTGATTTCACTTCACTATTTACCTGATTGTTTGGAACGTTGCATAGATGTAGGGGAAACGTTCCTTCGAGCCTAAATTATCTAATGAGATACTTCCGAGAATCTTTACATCTGTCACCCAAGAAATTAGTTTTTTATATTGTTGAATGAAAATTTATTTTAAAGTTTTTCGATTGAAAAGTGTTAAAATGAGTAACCTACAGATTAACTATTGTGTTAGTAACCAGTAGCTTGTTTGCCTTTACGCGAAACTTAGAATTTCAAGGCAGCAGCTTCGGTAAATCAACCTTTATTTTCGTCGAGAAATGACGAGGGTATGCCAAAAAAAAAAAAAAAAAAAAGAGAGAGAGGAAAGTCGGGGCGAACGAACTTGCGTAATTCCATGTCATTTCGCGTAACGAGCGGCGCTCTCGTTTTTTTTCTCGCGAGAGCCTAAAACGCAGACTCTCGAGCTTCAATGCACCTGAGAAGTAACGAGAGCTTTTTCGGAAAAAAAGGGCTTCAGCGTTTTAAAAAGTTTTGATGAAATTCGTGGATGAGTTGCTTTGGATTAATCGATAAATTTTTAAAAATGCAAGCTACTGTACACTGAAAAAGAAAATTAATCTACTAACTAGAAGCTACGAAGACGGAATGAGGGATTCCTAAAAAATTTAAGTACAAACAAAAGATGTACGCTACTATATAACCGCAATTGTTGTATCTCTCAATTTCTGGCCTTCTAAACGCCAACTACAATCACTGCAACGGCAACCGCAGCTGATTTAAAAGCTATTGCTAATCGTACAAAAGCAAGTTAGAGTGTAAAGAAACATTGCAACGGGTGAAAGCCGCGCAATTCCACTTGAGATAAACGCCATTTTGCGTGTAAAATTTACTTCAAAATTATCAAGCAAATAAAATCAAGCTTGGTTTAGAGAACGAATGTCGCCATCGATCACGCGAAAAATTAATGCTCGGGTAAGCGCGAGTAGAGGAGGACCGAAGTAACTTGCGGCAGTTTGCGGTTACGTCCTTGCATATGGTGACGTCTGCGAGTGGATGTAGATTTACAATCGGATAGCTGTTTGCGGGGAAACAGGAGTAGTATTTAGCAAGGATTACTAGACAATTTTGGAAAGGATGATTTGGGACCGTTCAACTGGTTGGTCTTTAACCAAATTACTGCTCCCAAGATGAACAAGCTTTCCTTCTTAATTCTCATTAATCTGTCGCCCAAAATAGAGGTATTAGCAGAGCGTCTGGCGAACTGAGGCTTTGGAAAATAACTGTTAAACTGAACGTAAATTCCAATCAATCTCGATTAAAAAAATTGTTTAAGCAAGTACTTACTTTTATTTTCTGAAAATTTAAGAGAAAAATAACTGGATTGCCTTCAATTATGCAGTTATCAAAAAATTACCTAAAGAACGCTGATAAAAAAATTAATTAAAAACAAAAAATACAGAATAAACTCTCATTCAAGCTTAAACTTTAATTCTCCCCTTGCGAAACCCCGCAAAAGTCAATTTTTTCTAAAGCCTCGCTTTTAATTAACCCGGCGAGAGCCTCGCGCGCAAAAAAAAGCCATCGCGGAGAGCCCTAATCTCTCTCGAAAAATTCCATTTTTTTTTCGCCGGGTACCACTGCTTCGTTCGCAGCTCCTCCCGCGGGAGAGGCATATTCCTCGCTGGAGGTTGTTAGCCGGGGCGGAGGCTCGGCGAGTGACAAATGGGGTGTATTTACGCTGCGACGACGACGAATCCTCCGAGGAGATGCCGGGGCTTTTCGTCTTAAGCGCGAGGCTTTTTGACGAACTAATTCTTCTTCTCCTTCTTCTTCTCCTGGCTGCTTTTCTTTGCGGAGGCGCTTTTCCTTTATTGGATCGCCGGTAATTGTTCGCTTACGCCTGGGAAAAGTACGGCTTTCGGATTAAGAGGGCTGAATTATACTTTTGGAATGGGCGGAGAGCTTTTGCGGGTTATTGGAGAAGCTTTTTACGAGCTTGGAAAAAAAACTAGGAGCGAATTATTGCACATGGTAATCGAAGTAGGTTTTTGCAGCGAATGGACGAATCGATTCTCATGTACGATATTGAAGTAAAAGCAAACATGTCAGCAAAGGATGAGAGAAAAATAGCTAGATATTGAGTAAGTATCCAGTGGCAGGTGATAATTTTCGCGAAGGCATCGTTTTCATTAAAGGTTCACCGGTTGAACCACCCGAATCATCCTTTCCAAAGTCGACACGCAATCTCTGCTAAACGTTGCTCCAGTTTCCCCGCAAACGACTATCCATTTCCAAATCAACATCCACTTTCAGACGACGAATACGACGTCGCAACCGCAAACTCGAGCGAGTATTTCCACTGCTACGTCTAATACTGCAATCAAAGGGAATGTAATTTCTTTTCTATAATTAGTAAAATACGTATTATGTGTAAGGGATGTAATTTTATGCGTAACATTTCTGAAATCATTGCAAACTTATTATAAAATTTAAAATACGTTTACCATATTGCATGATTATTTAATAAATAGATTTAATCAAGACAAAATAAATTTTTATGTTATTTTACCATCTTAATTTCTTACCGATGGGTAAATAATAAACGAATAAAAAAGCTGCAGTTCCACAGCTTCAGCCAATCTCCTTTCGAAAGAATCATGTGATCCGCCTCCCACTTTGGCAAGGCCCCCACATTAAATTAAAAAAGCTAGAGCTCCGCGCATTCCATCACCGACCGTTATCAAAACGGATCTCGCGAGTCGATATTCGCGGTCCTTGGCCTGCATTGAAATTCTACGTGGAATTATTTAAGACAATCCTATCCTATGTCCCATTATCCCTTGATTAGACTAAGAAGTGCTTTTGGCCAAGGAACGTGATCCGGTGGGTGGACTCCTTGTTAGTTGATTAAAGTAATTATTAAAAATATACGTATAAAACATACTTAACGAACTATATTCGTTCATCGGAACACTTGAAAAGCGTTAGAATATTTGTAAACAGTTCTTGCAAACCCCATTGGCTGAAAAATATTCTCCTTAACCGCATCCCCGAAATACCCCAACATAAATTCCAAGGCAACTTGAAGCAAAGTTTGAACGCACTTAACAAGCCCGCACAATCCCCTTCATCAGTCCCATGAAACTCTAATAAAGAACAGATTTTCGATAGCGCAGCAGCGGGATCGATCGCTTTAAAAGAAACATTAGCCTTCGAGTGCATCGGGCGCAGCCCGAAAGTGCTCGCGATTTGCGAGTTTGCGGTTTACGAAAGTTCGCGGTCGCCTCTCTACCTCCCCTCCCCCCTCCCCCCACCCCTCTACCACCACAGCAGCAGCGCGGACCTGGCCGAATTCGTTATCGCGAAAGTGGATGTTGATTCACAAGCGGATAGCTTTTGTCGAGAAACTGGAGCATTAGGCAGGGATTGCGTGTCCGGCTTTGGGAGGATAATTTGGCTGAGCTCGACCCTACTGTTACTTCCCTGATGATTCATTAATTGCGCGGAAGATTTCAATATTCGATTTTCGAGATTGAGTCCGCAGTGCGAGAAGCTTATTTTTTCTGTGCTTTTAGTTTAATTGCAAGATTGGTTGATTGTATTATTTTTTAAATTATTTTAACGAGAGTTTCCGAACTTCAGATAAAATGTGAATGGGTAGAATTTGAATATCAACATAATAAACTCGTACAAAATAAATCGTTCGAACAAAAATTCATTTTACTAATTTTGATAATAATAAAATTTAAAAAAAAAAAGAAATTTATTATTTATTTCTTTTATAGAGTATTTGATAAAACAGTTTTACTTATCTACAAATTTTTCAAAACCACTAAGGCAATCATAGTCATTTGTCTGAAACAAACTTCGACAAAATAAAGCGCATATCGCAAACAACCTCTCGAACACCTCTCATCTCAGCCCCTTACCCTCGAGTATCAGCCAAAGGCGAGGATACCTCTCCATTGTATCCATCTCCCGATCGGCTGCCAAGTCAAGCCAGCCGAGGCCAAACAATACAATTCGGTATAGGCCGGGAGGGTAAAAAAAGAGAGGCGCTCTCGAAATTAGCCGGAAAATCGCGGCGCGCGCGACAGATGGCTCGGCTGCTTTTGCAGGCGGTGCACGTATAGGCCGGGCCGGCCAAGGAAGCGCGGCAGACTCATACCGCAGAAGCGGCCATTAACCGACACGTGTCCTGGCTATCTTGGACGACTTGGCGCCGGATTTACGGCCCCCGGGGAAGAAGCCGGTGGAAATTAGGACTCGATTGCCATCGCCTGGATTTCGTCCTTTTGGGTCGGGGAAGACGCGGGATTTCGGCACTTTGTTTGAGAGGCAGAGGGCAGATTTGGAATGGAAAAGTTCGGATTTAAATGTTGGAATGAGTTTTAATTGATTTTTTAATTATTGAAATTGAAGCTCTATGCAGTTATTTCATATCTAGACGGTAGTGATTAAACGATAATTTATGATTTTGCTTCTTTTTAAACATTATTTTTAAATAGTATATAAATAAATTCTCAAAATTAATTACGTGAACTTGTACATATCTTGAATTTGAAGAACAAAAGCATAATGAAAACCTATCATTGTATCTAAATGAGGATTGATTGAAGTTGTAAGATACGAAGTCAAGGCAGCTCTCCTTGAAGCACTGCAGGACTGCGGAGGCCCCTTAGATGTGCGACTCACAGGAGCGAGTAAGGTCGGTAAACGGCTAGCTCTCATGACCGTCACGGAAGAGGTTGGCCAAAAGTTGCTGAAGGTGGGCAAGATCTTCGTCGGATGGGTCTACTACGGCTTGTGGCTGCGGACCCAGGTCGAGCGCTGCTTCAAGTGCTTTGGCTATGGGCACCGAGGGCACAGCTGTGGGGGCCTAGTGTGTGCTTCCTCTGCCCGGGGACCACACACACGGCGGTAAACCCCGTCGCGGGGTCCGGGGCTTGCGCGGTTTTCCGAGCGGCCCTAGCCAAGTTCCGCAAAAATGGCTAAGATTCTCCAGGTAAACCTGAACAGAAGCAGAACGATGCAAGACCTGCTCACGCAGATCTGTCCCGAGTTGGACGTGGACATTGTTTTTGTCAGCGAACAACACCGAGACGGAGATGCGGGGGTGTGGTAACGTGACGATCTCGGTACTGCGGCGATCTGGGTCTTTAACCCACATCGCTTTCGAGTGGCGTGCCATGGATCTGGCCGTCACTTCGTTTGGGTGCGGAGCGACGGCGTAAATTACGTCAGCTGCTACCTCACTCCGAACGAGGCCATCGAGGGCTTCTAAAGTAAACTGGATGCTCTCGAGGATGCGGCCAGAGATATGGAGGGGGAGCTGATAGTGGCCGGAGATTTTAACAGCAAAGCTCTCGAGTGGGGGAACCCGCGCCGGACTCCAGAGGGAGACGAGTGATGGACACGGCGTCCAAATTGGGACTGATGATCTTAAACACCGGCTCCAGGTCGACCTTCAGGAGGCCCGGATATTGGGAGACCATCTCCGATATACCTCTCGCGACGGGACATCTGGCCGCACGCATGAGGGACTGGCGGGTGATCGAGATACTGAAGGCGGTGGCTAGGAGCCATCCTGAGCTCTTGCTTAGCATGTGCTTTAAAGTGGGGATATTCTATTCCTGCTGGAAGGAGACGGGACTTGTGCTGATAAGCAAGGGAAAAGTACCATTAGATGCTCCGTCATCGTATAGATTCCTGTGTCTGCAGGACACCGCCGGGAAACTCCTGGAGAAGCTAGTGGGACCCCGCCTCCAGGCGGCGCTAGCAACATCCGGTGACCTCTCCGAGAGGCAGTTTGGCTTTCGGAGAGGAAGGTCCACCATCGACGCTATCCAGGAGGTAGTGGAGACGGCCAGGAGCACGGAAAGGGGGAATCATTTTTCCCGCCCCGTATGTCTCCTGGTGACGCTAGATGTCAAAAACGCTTTCAACTCGGTCAGGTGGAATGACGTGCTGGGGACACTGGAGCGGCACTTCAAGGTACCACGGTACCTACTCCGAATCATCGGAGACTACCTGAAGGACTGCTTCATATTATACAATACGGCAGAGGGCTCCAAGTGGAAAGAGTTAACATCTGGGTCAGCCCAAGCCTCCATCCTAGGACCCGATCTATGGAATATTTCCTACGACGGTATCCTTCGATTGGGTATGCCGGAAGGCTGCTTCCTGATCGGGTACGCGGATGACGTGGGGGTCTTGAAAAGTAATAGTAGTATAAATATTAGTTAAAATTTACTTATAATGAATATTTTAATTATTAAAAACTTAACATACGTTCTGTTAAAAAAGTGAATACTGCACATGCAGAAAAGAAAAGAAAATAGATTGTAACTACAAAATGAATATATTAATCCCAAATTTCTATTAAGAAAGCATAACCATGAAAAAACCATTGATTTCAGTCGAGTTAATAAACGCAATATCACAACACCAAAAAGAAAAACGAAACACAGTAAAACAAAAACTCCTGGACAGCCAGAATTTTTCCCCAACCGTTCCGAAAAACTCCACAGCCCCTGTACACTCGTCTTCATCACAAAAAAAAAGGTAACCGAACAGAGAAGCCCTCCGCGCAGCGAGCAAGCCTCGGCCACCGGACGCGAAAATATAAAAATCTCGGAGCTGCCGGAATTTTTACGGCGCGAACACATGCACTCCCGGCGCGCTCTCTCTCTCTCCATTGTTTTTGCGGCCCGGTCTCGCATTTGCATGCGGCCATAAGCTCGCGCTCTCTTTTGCATGACAATAAACGCGTCGACGTATTTACGCGCGCGGGCCGCGCCTCGTTCGATTTACTCGCCCGTCCCCGGCCACTCGCGAGACTCGCGACGGGGAGGATCATCTCGCGAGAACGGATGCTTTTGCCAGCGAGTTGGGGGAGGGACTAGTTTTCGGAGTGACTGAATGGGTGGGATGGGGTATTCAAGTATTGTCGATCTTAAAAACGACCTCGAACGAAAATGTTAGATTTATTTTCCTGTTACTGTCTATTTATTACCTTTACCAGGAAAGAATCCCATGTTATACCAATAAGCACACACAGACATTTAAGACACAGTACATAAGGAAGAATGAAACCTCTGGATTGAAGAATTTTTACAGATGACTGATCGAGAGTGTAGCTAGTACCGTATCAGGGAGTTACACCAGGAACGCCAATTACTTATTTAACAAACTGGCGTTCCTGGTGTAACTCTACTGCTGCGGCTATTTCGCAGGACTATTTCACCAGACGGATATCCAGTCGATCACGAGCAAAACTGTCGGTGGAATCTCACCAAGTAGATACACCAGAAATGTCACCTTCTTTAACAATTAACTTCTGAAATAAGGTGACATTTCTGGTGCAGCCACAATGGCGAGGCTAGTATATAGTAGTGCAGGAGCAGATAGATGCCGATAAGATCCTTTGGACTGAAGACTCTTGCAGATTATTAGAGCAACCTTCGCTTGATTGGTTTGAGATTGAAATGCTCTTCACTTTTTACTTGACGTTACATAACATAAACAGCACAGCATAAAACGCATGCAAACATTTAATACTGTATCCAAAAATTACCTTGTTAATTTTAAATAAGGTAGCTGCTGAATCAATGAAAGCCAAGGCGGGAAAAGTCTTTGCTTTAAACACACTATTGTTATTAAATTTTAAGGATCTTTCCACCGATCACTTTTACTTAAAATAGACAAATTCACCTTCATTTTCAATGTTAACCATTAACCAACTATTAACCAAGTAGTAATAAGTAATTACTATATCTCGAAGAAGTAAAACAAACCCGTCGTATCGCCCGCAGCAGCCCATAAATCAAGCCACCTCAAAAACCGCCAACCACCCCAGAAGAAAACTCCCCCGTCAGACGGGGAGCGAAACGAGATAAAGCTCTGCGGCTCGAGTTGACATTCAAACATTCAATTGAGCCCATCGCGCGCAGCCTCTCCCCGGTGTTTATCTCCGGTTCTGGCGCGATCTCCTGGCTCGTTTCCGGCACCTCAGGTGAGCGCCGAGCAGCCCCTTTCTCTCACTGCCAAGTCCATTGGCAGCGGTTCAAACGGCTCGCGCGCGCCGCTGCCGCCGCCGGATCAAACGGGGGCCGATTTCGCGCCCCCGGGCTAAAGAGCCTTTTCGATTCGCGGCTCCTTTTTCCACACACACACACGCGCGCACGCACACACAGCTCCGGGATTTACACTCCGCCGCCGCGGAATTGAGATTTCGCGCCGGCGACGAGCCAGGCTTTGGGAAGGTGATCGCGCGGCGGCGGAGAGTTCTTTTTTCGCGCTGTCGGTGTTTAACGAGTTTTCCAGAAGGACTTTGGTTCGAGCTGCGAGGGGGAGAATTTCGAGATTTTCAAGTTCGGGGTTTTAAAGGAAAAATTCGTTTGATAAGTAGTGAATTTAATTTTTAATAAAATTAGAAACTATAATATTGTTTTTTGACAGTATTTGTTTTATAATGCAGAGAAAATTATTTACTATTCAAATAACTTGTTAAAATAAACAATTTATTACGCAATAAGCTAAGATCGAGCTTGGAAAAGATTTGAATTTTTAATTTCCTGCAATTAAAGACCCTAATAAATTTCTCAAGTAATCCGTGACATTGGGATAAAGTATTAGCAATTCTGCGCCCTTAGTTATTACGGACATAACTCTTACATATAGAAATGTATTTTAAAAAGTCAAAGAAATGGCACTTTATCACGAAGAAATAAAATCCGTAGGATTTTTATTATCAGACAGTTAAAATTTTGCTTATCGAAATTCAATATGTATAATTTATGATATAATAATGTAGTTACAGTCTTGTAAAAGTTTTTTTATTTACTACTTAAATATATTAATTTTTTTCCACTTGGAAAGAATTCGAAGTGACTTTTGGCATATTCTTAGATACATCGACAATCCTTTCGAGGAAATTTAAGATTTTAGCTTTCTCAATAATTAACAAAGAAAATCAATTGTTAAACGTTGAACCGTAGCATCATTTCGATTAAATAGCTCCTCTTAGAAATATTTTCAACAATAATACTTAAACCGTAACTCACAACATCGCTCCAGCAGACTCTTTACGCAAACCCTCGCGCTCGAGAAGTACTGAGGGCATTGAAAAGCGCCTCCTAAAATTTTGCATTCCTTCAGAGAGCGAGAGAGAGACAGAGAGAGAGGGATAGAGCCGTCGCCTGAAAATTTCAGCCGATCCCTCTCGCCTCCCCCATTTTTCTCAGGCATCGCCGGTCACAAAGGAGCCCGTCGCCGCCGCGCCCCGAAACTTGGCAACTCGTCAAGAAGCTTGTAACCCTAACTGTGCCATTGTGAGGCGCGCGGAGCCGCTTCCTGCGGCCCGCTGCTTCTTTGTTTCCCGGCCCCGACTCTCTCTCTCTCTCTGCCTCTGCCTGGACGCCGCGAGGCGCGGTGCGCGAGCCCGAAAGCGAGAAGCTCCGCAGTTTGTCCGGAGAGACGCTGTCGATGAGCGAGCTGTGCTACGACTGCCTTTTTAGTCTTTTTCGGGGCGAGAGCGAGTCGGCTCGAGGCTTGATCTGTCGTAAAATACGACTGAGATACTTAGTCCCCGCCTAAACTCAAACAGCAAGACGTCGCCAAGCTCGACGATAAATACCAACTTCGCCGATTCCCCAAAAATCCTCGCAAACGCCGAAGCCCGGAAGAGACAGTCAAAGTCAACCCGCGACAGAGATCCTCCTCTTCGTCCGGCGCGCCTCGGCATCGGCTCGCGTTTCCACTCTCTCCGCGATGCGCCTCCGTATCCCGGGCGCAGTACGTCGGCGGCGGCGCGCGCGAGGAGTCAAGTTGCCTCGAACGAGGGGCAGGGGAGAGAGGCCGGGAGACAAAGAGCCGCCTTCGGGGGGCCAAAGAGAGGAGAGGCACAAAGGGCAGCTCTCTCGCGCGGAGGGAGGCTTAACGCGGCTTAATTGCCCGACGGGCGCGCACGCATACGTATACACGTACGCCCGGCGAGTCGAGTGACGAGTCTGAAGGCGTCGACGGCTTCCGGAATTTCTGGGCCAGCCAAACGATACGCGTTTTCCTAGCCCGGATTCGCGTTTCAAAGGCGGCCGCGGCTCTCGCGACTTCTGGAGATTTTAGGGGGGAGTTTTTTTTTTGTCTCTCTGTCTTGGGCTTTGCCGAGTGATGTTTGCTGTACCGAGGAGGTGTGCTTTATAGAATTGTAACGCTCCGTGGCCTAGAAAACTTTCGAGACCGGCTCGTGTTTGAATTTTTAAGCGGTCGTTTTTATTAAAAATCTTTTTATTCTAACAAAAGAATTAAATGTTCGTATAACAATGATGACTCATCAAAATAATTACTATAACAGCAAGTCCAGCAAAAATTGACAAAGAACTATAAACACCCTCGGATTAGACTGAGTTCCGTATTTCCCCCGGCAGCGCGATCTTTTCCGCGGTGTTGTCCGGCTTTCGCTTTCTCGCCGCGGCGGCGCACGTAGTTCGAGTCGGGGGCCAATAAACCATCGGATCTCTCTCGCCTCCGCGATAGTCGTCGCGCAGTCGCCCACCAGCAACAAGTCCGCTCGGTCTCTCCTACGTCGCTCTGCACGCGCGAGACACGCCGGCGGAAGCAGCGTGTGTGCTTGCGCGCAAAATTTTCGCCGCGGAGACAAGAGTCGGGCTGAAAAGGGCCGCGATTCTGCGGTATATTTTGCTGAGTTTTAGTGGAAAATGGGGTTAGGAAATGATTGTTTGGAGAAGGAAAATGGCTACGAGTGAGATTTAGTTTTAATTGAAGTTAAGACGGGATTGGGTCGAGGGAAGGAAAGAAAGTAATAGGGTTCTGCGTAACGTAAAGCTCAAAGTGGGCGTTGATTTAGAATTGGATAGTAAACGATAGAAATCGGGATAGAAATAGTTGCGAGAAACTGGAACAGCGTTAAACCAGGATTGCGTGTCGATTTTGGAAAGGATGATTTGCAGTCATTCGACTTTCAGTTCCAAACTCAATTCGATAGAATTTCAAAAGTAATTGGTTAAATTACTTTTCAAATTTAATTAGCTAACAATTCGGATAAAATGGAATTTTTAATAATGAAATAATATTAATACTGCTGACGATTTTTTGTCTTAATTTTATGACGATAGTTTTTAGAATATCTTTATTTATTTGCTATTTTATCTGTAAAATTTTAAAAAGTGGAAACACTTTTAGTTGGGTTAACAAATGTTTATCCGCAATGCAGCCTGAGATTACAGTTTATTTTTATTTAAGAAAATTAGCGAAAAATAAATTTACTAAAAAATCTTAACTGGCACAACCTGCTCATTTTCTACGATGGATCAGACCTTTAAAAAGTCGAGAAATATGGATAGGTTAATTTCGTTTAGTAAATTTTTACGATACGACTAGAAGTGCGCTTTATTAAATCGATTAATTCTTACATGCCAATGCCGTTTGAATTTCCCGGTATTGAAATTTGTTAGTGTAATTTTCAGGAAGCAGTAAAAGCTCGACGTGATGCATCGTAAAGATAACTGTTTCATATCTGTGTATAAAGTGTCCCGTATACAGTTATAGTCCCCTCGAAAAGTATTTAACTGGTGATGGAGTATATACCACCTCCTGAGTTTATTTATTGAACTTTAGTAGTTATCATTTTTCTGTAATCTCAATTTGTTTCTATTCAAATTCAATAGCTAATTTTTAATAGCTCAAAATTTGAAATTAACTTTATGTTTCTGTCAGACTAAAAAGTAGGTGAACAAAAAGTGCATAACTTTCACTTTTATTTATTATTTAAATACTTTCTTATGTAAGAATAGTATTTTAAATTTACATTTTCCAACTAAATTCTCGGATAATCTTAATTCCAAAATAGCAGTTTAAAAATAAAACTTTTAAAATTAGCGAATCGACCCCTTCCCCTCCCCCCCGACAAAAAGGATATCACCGAAGCCCGACAAAAGAAAGGAGAATCTGGACGGCGATCAAGAGAGTCTAAAAAAAAAAGTATCCGCGCGGCAAAAGCTTCTGCTCTCGACGTCGTCGTCAGAAGTAAAGAGGCGGCGACGGCGGCGGCGGCCGCGAAGAATTTCAATTTCCAGGCTGTCGAAAAACAATGACATCGGCGGCGACGCCGACGCGTAAAAAGGAGGCCGCCGGAAAACTTCCATAGCAGCTGGTCCGACTACACTCCGGCCGGAGCTTTTTTCGCCCGAGACGCTCGGGAGATTGGAAACTTGCTACTCTCGGCCGAATGAAAAAATTAGCCGGCCAAAGTTTCTTTCGCGGACCGAGGCTAAAGTAGTAAATGTTTGTTTAAATAACTTAATGCAATAGTGGCCGCTATAAATAAACCAGAGGTTTACTCGAAAAATTTCATTAGGTCCGTCGTGAATAGAATTTTTTCTTTTTTTACTGTAACTTTTATCAACAAAGATATAATGGATTAAAAAACATTATGAATGTGACTTATACAAACGTGACCTCACGTGAATTTTCGAGATGCGATATCATTGCTAATAATCATTAAATTGAAAAAAGAAAAAATTCGTGTCGATTATTTTTCAATGTTCTATCAGGTGGATATAACGAAATAAAAAAAAATTTTTCCTCCAAGGACCCCCGCCTCTTAAAATAAATTCAATTACCTCGACTCGGCCACGTCATTAATTTAAAAATTACCCAGTCACACCGTCTCCCGGCAGCTCGAAAAGCTCAATCCCGATAGGATCGGAAAACCGGGTAATTCGCGCGAGTGCCTCGCGAAAGCCTCGGGTCGTCGCGCCGCTAACGAGTGCCCGTCGTTTAGGCCGTGTTCTATCGCCGCGTCGCCGCCTATTGAATCCGCTCTCTCTCTCTCTCCCCTCCTCGCGGCTGTACATGTAAATACGTGTAATGACAGTATCTTGACGGGGCATCGCGCCTGCCCTATCGCCCCGCGGGCCTCGTCATCTTCCTCCTTCTTGCCGGGGGAGGGAGAGTTCGATGGACGCCGATGAGGGGGGAGAGGCGAGAGCTGCAGACCGGCGAAAAGGCCAATTATTGCAAGTTCCGAGGAGGTAATCGCGGGAGGTGTTTTCGGGAGGATTTTTTTAGGAGCGTCTTGACGTGCTTGACCTGCATCTACTTAGGCAGGAGGTATATGTGCGTGCGTGGGACGGACGCGCGGAGTTAGCGGGCTTATCTCGCGCATTACGGACGATTTATAATCGGGTTTTATCTTCGTTTTGGAGAAAGTGTTGGGGAATTTTAAATTTTAAATTCGGTACGAAAATTTTACTCGTTCGTATTGATTTTCTGTAAAGCAATGCTTATCTGTATTACGTGACCTTCTGCGCGCTGAATCATTTCTAAGAATAGACCTAATAATTTTTTTTAACTTTTGAACTTTCCATATACTTTAAGTAAGTCTTATCTTTTTTTACTTTTTTTTTCAAATAATTCAAAGTAAACGATTGCTCATAAAGTATGATTTGAATTTACTACAATTTTGCTGATCAATATTTTCTAAATATACCAACCCAGCGAGAAACACGGGACAAAAAAGCGCTGCTCAATCCCTCGCCGAAAAGCCAGCGAAGGCGAGTTATAAAAGATTAAATTCGCGATCGGATAAGCGATCGACGTCCGAGAACCGTACAAAAATACAGCGTTTCCAGCCTAATACTTCCTAAGTACAGCCGACCCTTACCTCGCCGGCCGTTAATCCGCCGTTATTGAATTCTCGCATCTGACCCTCTCGTAAAATTCGCAATCTAACGCGCTTCGCAGCCCGGCAAGACACGCGAGCCCCGCGCGACGTACATACATACACGCGAAAGCCGCTCTCTCTCTCTCTCTCTCTCTCTCGAAAATTCGCGGGAGGGAAGAGCAGCTGCGACGAACGCCGAGCTATCCCGGGGATACAAATCCCCGCGCCAAATCGCCTTCCCGTGTACGTCGCCGAACGACTCTCCGTGCTCGAGCCGTTTCGACATACGCGCGCGCGGCTGTCGTTTCGGAGAGATATGTTGCTTTTGATTTCGGCCGCTGTTCGGAGGCTCGAGTGCGAGCGGAAGTCGAATGTCGCGTGATTAGGCGCTTGGCGGTTCTTTGAGGGGAGGTCGGGAACTGCTGGATAATGAAGAGACTTTAGATTTCCCTGGACTGAGGATGAAAAGTCTGGTCGTCCTGTTATCTTTTATTGTAGTGCACTGCAACTGGATGCCTAGTCGAAGTTCTTTTTTGTCGGAAAGGGCTTTTATCGCGGCGGTTCGCTTTCAAGAACTGTGCAACAAACAAAAAGTTTTTAAATTGCTTATGAAACAGAAAGAGAATACACGCGGAAGCTCGGTCCTTAATGAATTAATAGCCAGGATGAAGAACACTCGAGCTTTTTTTCCCGGGGTTTCCAAACCGATTATTATTCATTCCGCTGCCTCGGGTTTGACTCGGTTCCTTTTTCCGAGAATATTAAAACACAGAAATTATATAAATATTCCTTGAAGCGCCGAAGGGGAGCGATGAATATTCATCGGGAGAGGTCAAATCAATATTCATCAGACCGTCATAAATAAATGGAACAATCGGTCTCAAGAAAAGAGAAGCCCCGGCCAGGTAAAGGCGAAGTCTCTGTGCGTGGCGGTCGATCGGACTTAATCAAGGGTTTTCGATCAATCGCGTTTAAGAAAATTATACGTCGAACGGATAATCTAGCTCAGCCTCGATAGCGGCGAATTTCGCTCTTTAGCCGGAAAGCTACGAAGGGGTCACTTTGGCGGAGTTTCACTTTTTGAGGAATTTCGTTTTTTTTTTTACCTTTTGGTGCCTTTATTTTCCCGAGGAATTTTGAAACGTTTCTCGGGGAACTGTCAGGTTTCGTTAAATTATTTGCGCTTTACAAGGAGGAACTTTGATATGCAAGCTTCGGCTTTTAGATAGAATTTGACTTTCAAAGTAATCGAATTTTTGAATCTGAATAAACCGGGTCAGAATATTCAAATACATTGCAACCTAAAAATGTATTTCGAAAATTTAATTCTGCAAGGAACTTTAATTTTAACCTTCTCGATGAAACAATAAACCTCTATAAAAGATTTCTGTCTTGTGTTTTACTGTGATTTTCCGATCGATTAAAACGATACATTCATCTACTTTTTCAATCGTAATGTCATTGAAAAAGATGCTTAAAACTTACTTCTTGTCCAAACAAAGCTAACAGCCACTTCTGCTGCAGTCTTTTCTTAATATATTTAAAGAATAAAATCCCATCAAATTCCTATGAAATCTGATGAACCTCTCATCAGATACTAGAAATTTCGAATCTTCTTCTCCGTCTGCAAACTTGAAACAGTTAAACCAAGCCCCAAAAGCGCAGATTCCTGGCCAGCCGAATGAAATTCTTAAAAACAAAAAAAAAAAAAAAAAAAAAATTCCCCTCGCCCGCAGCCACACAGCTCTCGGGGGGCAGCGTCTCAATTCGCACGTATACACACGCAGGCTAACCACGCAGCGGCAGGAGAAAAAAAAAGAGAGAGAGAACGGTGGGCGAGTGCATAAATCCCCCGATTCGGTAATTCCGGCGGCTTCGCGGCATAAATCCAACTTCTGCGGCCGAGCGGGGGGGTTGGCTCGGGCCGGCCGCACGATTCAGGGACTTTTGCCAGGCCGAAAAAGGAAGCTCGCGCGCGAGGAAAGAAACTCCGGGAGGGGAATCAAATGGAGAACAAAGAGGAATAATGAGGTTGGAGGAGGAAGAATGATGGAGGTAAACACGCCGGCGGATCCGGCTTGAGAAAGCTGGAATATGATATTTTTGGGCGCGCTCGGGCTTTGCGTTCGAATGAATTGTAATTATTTGGCATTTGGAGATTTGAAAGTAGTGGACTTCAGAAGCGTGAATGTATGTTGATTAACATTCTAGTTACTTTATTTAAAATAAAGATTTAATACCTCCTCTTTAAAATCTATTTTGAATCATCTTCGTGCAATTTTCTATGCTCTTTTGGGATTGAAATAACCATTATTGCTAATAAAAGAACTCGATAAATGGCGCGATTTTCACCGAGATGAAAATTAGTTAAATTGAAGAGAAATAGTTATAGATGTAAAAGATACGTATACATATATATCACAACGAGCTGGAGCCACTTTGAGCTCAACTAACTCTGGAAATGAGGACATTAATTCTTCATAAAGTTCGCATGTAGCGTTTTCTAATAATAAGTTTTAATTTCCTCATGGGACAAAAGTCTCATTTTCCTTTGTAACGTTTCATCCAGAAATGAGCTGGGTTAAATTGATAACTTCTCCCTCTGCTCACTTATCAACAGAAATTAGTTGTACTTCTCGACCCTTTAAATTAAACTCGAATCAATCGTGTTATCTTTCCTTTTCTCTCTTGTTTATAATCTTGTTTATAACGCATTAACCAATCTGACTCTATACGACAGCAGCATATCCGATATGCCCAAATTAGCTGGAGTTCGAGTAACCCAAGCCGCGCGTTCCAAGCTCGCAATTCGATCCTTTGAAAAACAAGGGGAAATCAATTTCCCATACTCGCGGATAAAGGAACAACAAGAGAAAGATTGAAAGAGCGACTCGCGATAAAAAAGGAGGCAGACTTTAATATCCGGGCACTGGATAATCTCCGTTTCGGCGCATTCCGTTACGTCTCCTCTCCCTCTCGGTCATAATGGGCACTAAGTTTTCCCCCGGAGCCCGGTGATTTACGTTTTGGCGGCAATTTTTCGGGGGGTACGCCGGCTTTTATGAGCCTTGGCGCGCTGGATCGCGGAATTAAGAATTTCAATTTTTGAATTTGTGGTCGGGGTAAATTGTCGCGGCGACGCTCAGTGTTTGGAATAAATATTTAGGAAATTATTTAGAAACAACTGATTTCTTTATCAGTTTTAGTCCTAAATTATTACAAAGAATAATTCCGGTGTGAGTAGAAAAACGATTCACAACGTTTTTTCAACTAATTTTTCAAAGTTAAATGAATTATTCCATTACAATCATGAACAATCTAGAAAAAACAAAAATAGATAATTGCTACTTGCCAGTACTTGTAGGTCACACATTATACTTAAAATATGATTTCCCCACCTGTAACAAAATAAATGAATACAATGGTTAGTCAATAATAGAATTCCATTTTCAAACAAAACTAAAGATAACAACATTAAGTTTAAAAGAAACAAATATTAATCATTTGTATTTTTATTAATTATTTTTCAGCGCTCGGTTGGGTAATAATGGAATGAACAATGAAGATCAAAACTTGTTACGGAAGTCAAATCTTTCAAACTTTGTAAGTATAACTAATTTCCAATTTCTTTTACGAGCAAATTATGAATAAAATTTATGAAAACAATTTGATTTCGCTCTAATTTTTATTCATAGTATGCAAAATTTGTAGTTTATCTAAATAACAAGAATAGTGTGATATACTTTTTGTCCAAGCTAAATAAATAAAATCACTTTTCATAATTAGATAGTATATTTTTTATACTTTTACGACTAGAACAAATCTTTTCTTAATCAATTTTTATTTTAAAAACAAAAAGAAATCTCATCTTCAGGATTTATTTTAAAGGTTTATTTTTTTGTTTTCAAGGTTTTTCGGAATTTTTAAAAAAAATATGGTTAAACGTAACATAATGTCAGCAGTCGAACTTCACAAATAATCTTTGAAATAAATCATAATTTATGAATACGCACTATTCTTCTAGGTTTTCCACAAATATGGTATACCAGCTGTTGAAGTTCAAAATAATCTTCGACATAAATCATAAATAATCCTTGAGGTAATCTTACATCAGTACAATTTCAACCTAAAGACATAGTATAAAAGCAGCTTTCGTAGTTGCAGAAACAGAAACAGTCCAGCTTTGCTAAATCAGAAAGCGAGAATTAAACTTACTGCTTTAAAAATGAAGGGTTTAATTATTTTTGGATTATTATCAGTGTATCTTGTTGGCGTCTGCTGCGTAAGTAACATGTGCACGCATTTCTTTTTGTTTTTCTGTTAGGCAGTTCAATTAGTATTCGTTCAATTAAATCTTTTTGATATTTCAAAAATATGTGTAGTAATAATATTTTTCATATATCATAAAAAATGATTAATTATTAAAAAATGTTATTCCATAAACATGTATGTAAAAGAATTTATAAATAACAATAAATTAAATATTTTTGTAGGACAAAGAAGTAAAAGCGTGTTGCAATGAGCTGACAGGTAATCTCGGTAAGTAATTAAAAAAAAAGCATACTCTTTTAGGTGAACATATTTTAAATAAATCATTGAATTCTTAAATTATTAGTTAAATCTTTTATTTAATTAATGAAAAAATAAATATTATGTAAATAACTAAATTAAAACTAATGGTTTTTCTGTCAAACACTCTTTTATTAATACAAAACAATCCAAAGTCAGTTATGCTTTGACTGGGTTTGCTGCGGCTCGACCTAGGTAGGTGTTTTTTCCTTGATAAGGACTTCGGTTGAAGTTGAAACGTCGGATTGTTTTGTATTAATAAAAGAGTGTTTGACAGAAAAACTATTCATTTTAATTTATTTCAAGATATTTAAAACAAAAGTCTATCATTAGAATCGCCAGATATTATTAACTATCAAGAATAACTAACTTTAGCAATTTAATGTCTGGTACAGATAACTTATTTGTTTATTTGTTTATTTATTTGTAACGGGCTTTTTAGCCCAATAACATAAATTTAAATACATAAAATTATGATAAAAAAAACATAGGTGGCGCAAGCAAACATTGTATAAGTAACAAATTTAAAGATTTGAACGAAATAACATCATAATGACTGAACAACGGTTCTTAAAATAATAAGATTCATCCTTATCTTGAATGATTATAAATATATAAATATTATATTATATATAAATTATTTACAGAAAAACCTGATGATGAAAAAGTTGGTTGTTTCATTGCTTGTGTTCTTAAAGAAGAAGGAATCGTAAGTTCTATATAAAAAATATTGTTATTTTTAGTATCACAGAAAAAAAAAACAAAATTAATAGCTCAATAAACATTTGTAACAGATGAAAAATGGAATTATCGATGTCCATAAGTTATTCCATAGACCGGTACCCGAATTAAAGGAATGCGCAAATCTTCGTGAGTATCCGATATACATAAATGTATGATTTGCACCATTTATTTTTCTGTTAAATTACAAAATTTTTTTTACCGCAGGTGGTAAAGATGATTGTGACACTGCCAAAAAATTTGTTGCTTGTGTAATGAAGGTCTTTTTCGAAGAAACTTGTGAAAATTTATAACGGATCGTGGATTCGAAGACGCTAGTCACGCGCAGTTAGGATAATCAGCACTGGAAGGAGCCAATGTCTCGATATCCCAGTGGTTGAGGCTCACGCTTGTCGTCTTATTACTTAAAATCGTTATAAAACAAAAACGAGTACATGAATTTAAAAAATTCTTTTTAATTTAAAAAATTTTTTAAAGGCCAATTATTCTTGTAGCCATTCAAAATATAGCTATTCAAACAATTTTAGAAAAAAAAATGTAACCTTAGTATCTTTGAACCTAAGAACCATAACAGCTAGAATAATTTTTTTTTTTTAAATTATAGGTATTATTATGCTCTTTAAAATGCTTTTTCTTCAATTCAAATACCTGAGGCCTATCATTAAAAAAAATGCAAAAATAAATTTTTCTAAAAACGAAAATTCACCATAAAATAAAAACGAATTCGCGAAACAAAAAACGGAATTTTGACCTGCCAGAAAAAAGACAATCTTGGTAGTCATCAACATTACTGCATAACTAACCGACATTCGAGTTATCAAGAACAAATAAAAAAAAATATATATATATATATATAATATGCCTTGGACGACCAAAATCTGTTCAACAGAAGCTGAAAAATACAATTATAACATGTTTTTACAACTCTAAAAATTACTATCACAAAGCTTCCTCTATATAGGAGAAAGCAATACTCAAAGGATTCAAATATCAATTTATTCAGATAATCGTTAACTAGATTTGTTTAATGTTTAGCAGCAACAATTTTTATTCTCTATACATATAACTCAGATTGTCTTTAATTCTAATAAAGTTAATGAAATCTCCTACAAAACTTTCAAGAGATTTTTTTTCGAAACTTTTTAGGCTTTTCGTTAAAAACGTCTAATGATCTTTGGAAAAACTTAGCGAACGCTCAGTCAACAACTTATCGAGCGGACTTATTAAAAGTCGACGGCAAGCATTGACTTATGGATCCCGCGCCTAGGCATTCATATTTAAACCGCGGCATTCGCGGCGCTCCCCTCCCCAAAACTGGGTTATTAGACATAATTAATCACCTCCGCAGCCGCCGGCGAAACTTTCATCAAACTGTCAAGCTGGGAAATTCGACCGAGCGACGACTATTAAATCCCGCCGCTCTGACCCTTTTACGTTCGCGTTGCGTTTTCGAAGATCCGCTGACCCCGGTTTTCGAGGGTTAGTCAACGAATTTCCGCCTTTTCAAGCTTCTTTCAACAAGGAAATACGGGTTTCAAGAGAGGAAGTCGATGATTATTGAAAAAACTGCTTTATTATATCATGCGAAACAAACTTCAAGTACTCTTTCAATAAACTTGAAAAAAAAAAAATATAAATTTCGAGGCAAAAAATATAATTTATTGAAAATTCACTTAGAGTCTAATTAATTTGAACACTCTATTAACTTTGCATTTCAACAGTTGTTAAGGCTTTCAGTCGTAATTAAAAGATTACAAGTTTCGTATTAGGTCAGCATAAAAGAAGCAAGAAAAGCGCAAGGGAATTAAAAGCCTTTTTTACCCGAGAAGAAGCGGAGCATGAAAGAACATCAATTTAAAATTTGATGGAACCAAATTTAAAAAATTGATGTTCTTATTCCGGGTGAAACTATGCTTGAAAGTTGAATAAATAACGTGGACCCTGCTTTAATATACATCAGCCGCACTCGAATGTTCCCTTCTTCCTTTTACTTTATGCACAACAAATTTAATAAAGTTAAACTAGGTTCATCCGTCAAATTTTTATCGTTTTCGAAATCGGCTTAAAAATTACTTCGCTCCCTGGGGTTTTCTCACTCTGCTTCTTCCGTTTATCTTGCTTGTCCGGACTATTTATTTCTCTCACCTCGTTTATCTTGACGCATTTGTCCATCGTGTTTTATTTTGCTCAGTAACACACACATGCGAGTATCATTTTAGACGGTTTTTTTTGCAGAATTGAATTACTTTTTCCTCATTATACCCACGTAAAAATAATTTATGTAATTTTTAACAAGATTTTATGATTGTATTTTTAAATTTTGTAAAATTTTGATTCTACATAATTTGTACAAAATTTGTATACAAAAATATAAAATATATAAGCTCCTATAATAGTCATCGGTTGCTAATTTTGTCAAGGCAAGTGTAAAAGGTTAGCATGCGCCACCAAGCGGAATTAATTTTATTTTTTACGACTGGCGCTTGGAGGCGCATCCTAACCTTTTGTACTTACCTTGGCAAAATTAGCAATCGATGACTATTATAGGAGCTCATATTTTTTATACTCAGACAAAATTTTCTATTCAAAATTACCGAGAAAATGACGATAATCTTGGGGCAGAACTCCCTTCGCGCATAAATTATTTTGCATTGAGGTTACATTTTAACGTGACAGCACGGAAAAAATTACCATGAAAACCACGGTAATCAATGCAGAACTTCCTTCTTGTGAAACTTATTTTGAAATGAAGTTAAATTTTAACTTGATAACATGATTAAAATTACCTCAATCTATATTAGCAGAAGAAAAACCGTATTTGTATCTTTGTAATATATTTATTAATTGATTAATTTGAAATTTATTAATTAAAAATATGATTATTTAAATATATATTTTGAATATATATTAAATTACTTTTAAAAATTAGTACTTTTAATAAGAAAAAATGAATTAACAATATATATTTTATAAAAATTTTTTTATTAATTCCAATTGGTTATTATAAATTGTTTTCCATTTGTGACCCTTATCGAATGAGTTATCGAACATTCCCATAAGTCATTATCAGTTAATATTTTCCAAGAATGCGCAGTGATAACAATTTCAAATAAATTTGTATGTTCGTCTAAAAAAATATCATTAAGTAATGTCGCAATAATTACAAATTGTTCAATATTATAACTAATAACTTCTTGAATTACATAAAATGCAGGTTTTTCTTCTTCAGGTACCATTATAATATATTTTTTTTTTAATTTTGATCATTAAACTTAATGCTATTTATTAGCGAAACCTGTCGCAGAGCTTTAATTTCATTCGGGAGAAGATTATAAATAAAACTTATTCCAGGCAAAGACTCGAGTGTTGCTTCTTGTGATTGAAACGAGCGAGATTCAGGAGAAGAAAATTCTTTTAATAGTCTGTAATTAATTCGCAGCTGATGTTTAATTGCAATTGTATGGCAAACATTTACCCTATTAACAGATACTTTTGATGTAGTTTTTGCCTCTTTATTTTTACTTTCAAAACTCATAGAGGAAATATGCCATGATAGGCCTACAATATTGAATAGTCTAGCGTAATGGAGCAGCAAATGATGTTTCGGTTTTGAACAATCGGTGAATATGAAATTAAGAGACTTTGAATATTCTGAAATTTTGTAGTGTAAAGAGTTTGCTGCTGTCTCATGCAAGTTACAACTTACAGCCAATTCAATAATGTCGCGTAGCTGTTTCAATAAACTCCAACAATTATCTTGCTCTGGGATTAAATGTGCTATCATAGGTACAATATTTCTCATTAAATTTAGCATTTCGGAAGCAGACATTATTATACACTTTTTATTGATATGATCTAAATTAATTTCGAGAGGTTTATTTTTATATTGTCCATAATGAAATATTTTAATTAAATTATTTAAATAGAAAATTTTGTCTGTGTATCTTTGTACAAAAATTTTGTACGAATTATGTAGAATTAAAATTATACAAAATTTAAAAATAAAATTATAAAATCTTGGTAAAAATTATAAAAATTATTTTTACGTGGACAATTGTCAAGATACAACCGCTTTTTAATCACTAGACTATAAATAGTCAAAGCTATTACTTTCTTTTGTAAAAATTTGTTCTAATCTACCTTTGTTAAATATTCGTCTTTGTGTCTAAAATATTTTATTATTTAATTAGTAGTATTAATAAATTAACAATAAAAAAACTTTAAAAAACTAAAAATGGACGTAAATGCAAACTGTAATCATAAAAAAAACCACGTTCATATCAAATTTCGTCACATGAAACAACATATCCACCTCGCCAATAAAATCTTTCCGCGAGAGCGACAGCAAATCGCGTTCAAGTCCACGTTTACCAGAAAAGACTTAGGCAACCGTTTCTTTTCATTAGCAACGTCAAGAATGATCTTGCGCGGCATTTGGCGTCGGAAAAAAAGGGCGCAGGGGGGGAAGGGCTTGAGGGACGAGCGAGTAAGTGTTAATCTGGTGGGGTGCGCCGGTTGCCAAGTCTGCGGGATTATCGCGCATCTTTGTAATTGCCAACCAATCCGGCGAGGTTGCTGCCGCCGCCGCGCCTCTTTGGCAGCAAGCCTGATTGTGACTCCGCTCCTCCACCCGGCTCTTCCTCTCCGCGCGGCTTTAGTCTTATTCGCCCGGTGTCGTCGTCCATGATTTTTATACCGCAAGCGCGACTACTTTTTCCCGGGGGTAATCATTTTTTGCCCTCGTTTTAATTGATGACGTTCAGCGCATTTAAACAGCACACTTTTTACATTCGCCCCTGCCGCATTGCGCAAATCTAACTCTTTATATCCTCGCGATATCGCTTCATCGCTTAGAAAAAGGGCCTCGGCTTCGAAAACACAACGGGCTAAAAAATTCAGCGGCCCCAAAAAAGCTGCCTCTCTCTCTCTCTCTCTCTCTCTCACTCTCACTCGATGGTGGGGCGAGGGAGCGAACGCGGCAGAGAAAGCTCGCGTTTACTATTTCAAAGCCGGGCGGCTCTCGCAAAAGCCTATCCATTAGCCGCGGGCGCGCAATATGTCAAGCCCACGGTGCGCTGCGCTTGTATAAATGATGAGTTTATGGTAATGAGCATCAGCGCCGCAGCGGGCTCCGAGCCGAGCGCGTATTTGTCGTGTAATTTGCCGGCTTTTTAACGTCTTGGACGGAGATGTGGAGCGCAAGGCTTTTCGTTGTAAGGGCGAGCTTTGCAATGTGCGCGTCTTTTCACGTTTTTGTTGGCGAATGTTGGAAACGATGTTGTTTGATATGCTAATGGGCTACGGCGTGACTTCAAATGCAATGGAAAAATCAATTATATACCGCATATTAAGGTTTTTAAAACGTTGCGAAGAGGATTTCTGAAAATTAATGGTATTAATGCCACAAACAGTTTTTTTTTCGCGTAAAACAGCTTACGGTAAGGTAAAGCGAGCAGCCTGTCATTGTGAGGAGACATAAGGCAACGAAATTCAAGTCAAATATAAATTTGAGCAAACTGTAAAGTGAAAAATAAGACGAGAGGTTGTGGTAACTTTGCAATGTTAACTTAACATTCTTAAGAAGATACATATAAGATGTTACATAAGAAGATACATATCAGATGCAGATTTGATTTATGCATAAAAATAGGGACTAAATCTTTCTTTTTTGGAAAAGTAACAAACAATTTACTGCTCTAGCTTTAAAAGTGTAGGATCTACTGAAATTTCAGGCACGTTTTATGATCACATAACTAATCCAATAACTAAACTTAAATTTAAAGTTATACAAAGGACCTATAGAATTTCAAAAAGGATAGGAGACTCGATTGTTTTCGTACTAGAATAAATAACCAGATTAAAAGACATAAATCTAAATAATGTATTTTTATAAATCATTTTTCAGCGTTCAATTGGGTAATAATGGAATGAACAATGTAAATTAAAACGTGTTACGGAAGTCAAGAAATCTTTCAAACTTTGTAAGAATAACTAATTTCCAATTTCTTTTACGAGCATAGTATGAATAAAATTTGTGAAAACAATTTGATTTCGCTCTAATTTTTATTCATATTATACAAAATTTATAATTCATCTTAATAACAAGAATAGTGTGATATATTTTTTGTCCAAGCTAAATAAATAAAATCACTTTTCATAATTAGATAGTATATTTTTTATATTTTTACGACTAGAACAAATCTTTTCTTAATCAATTTTTATTTTATCTCATCCTCAGGATTTATTTTAAAGGCTTATTTTTTAGTTTCAAGGTTTTTCGGAATTTTTAAAAAAAATACGGTTAAACATAACATAATGTCAGCAGTCGAACTTCACAAATAATCTTTGAGATAAATCATAATTTATGAATACGCACTATTCTTCTAGGTTTTCCACAGACATGGTATAATATACCAGCTGTTGAAGTTCAAAATAATCTTCGACATAAATCATAAGTAATCCTTGAGGTAAACTTACATCAGTACCATTTCAACCTAAAGGCATAGTATAAAAGCAGCTTTCCTAGTTGCAGAAACAGAAACAGTCCAGCTTTGCTCAGTCAGAAAGCGAGAACTAAACTTACTGTTTTAAAAATGAAGGGTTTAATTATTTTTGGATTATTATCATTGTATCTTGTTGGCGTCTGCTGCGTAAGTATCTTCTGAAAGATAAAATTTAACATGTGCACGCATTTCTTTTTGTTTTACTATTAGGCAGTTCAATTAGTATTCGATTAATAAATCTTTCTGATATTTCGAAAATATGAGTAGTAATAATATTGCTTCCTCCTAGAGGAAGCATTGTGATAGTCATTTTTGGAGTTGTTCGAAAAATCGGTTATAATTGTATTTTAAGGTGTCAAGAACAAGAATAAATGGTTTTTGAAAAATGTGTGTGTGTGTGTGTGTGTGTGTACGCCTGGATCTCAGTTTCTACTGAACGGATTTTCATCGTTCATAGCACATTTTTTTTCTTTTTTTTTGTGATGGCGGCAAAAAAAATATTTTTTTGTTGAGTTTATTTGCTTTTCTTTATCACAAATTTTCGATTTTTGAAAAATTTAATTTTAATTTTTTTTAATGATAGGATCGACATATTTGAATCGAACAAACGCCAATTTAAAGAGAATAAGAATACCTATAATTTCAGAGGAAAAAAGTAACCATAGCTCTTATGGTTCTTTTGTTTTTAATAAAAACGTGTTTTTTTTAAAAAAGCTTAGAATTCTTAAATTAAATTATCAACTGCTCTGAAAAAATTTTTGGTAGTTAAGAATATATATAGCCATAATCTGTAAAAATTTCAAGTCATTTTATCAATTAGTTTTTAAATAAAAAGCTGAAAACCGAGAAAAAAGATTTTTCCAGGGGAAACGATTACGGAAGTAAAAATACTTTAAATTACTTGAAATTTTGGGAAAAGGTAGATCTTTTACATGTTCAGAGTTGTATAGTTTTTCTGCTTATGAAACGTATTAGTTCAAAAGATATTACAGTTTTATTTATTTTGTTTCAATTGTTTGAATAGCTGTATCTTAGTGAATAATCGATCTCTTTCAACGATCGGCCACTTACTTTTTTTTCGTCTTTAACTAAATTTTCAAAATTAAAAAGAATTTTTGAAGTTCATCTACTAGTTTTTGTTTTATAACAATTGTAAGTTGTATATGGTATCGCGATTATAACATAGTACTGTCATATTTTTATTACTATTATTATTTGATTATGACTTTTTATATTATTTTTTGACACAACTTGTACAAAGCTTGATTTAGTGCATGATTTAAGCTTTATTCAAGCTTTTTATTCAAGCTGGCGCCAAATCGAGCTTTGCGCAAGGAATTTCAAAAATTCTGTTTGTTAGATTTAAAAGCTAACAAAATTTATATTTAAATTTTTTTAACTTTTCATTAAATTCTAAAATGAGCATATAAAAATAAAATAATAATAAAATCGAGATAATAATGGAACAATAAATTAGTTAGGGGGAAGCTAACTGCCAATGACTTGGCAGCGGTTTTTTGCGTATGCAACAAATATCAGGATCTATTATAATAATGTAAGAGAATTTTAATTTTTTTTTCTGTTCTTTACAAAATTGATTTAACTTAATATTTATTAATAATCTTTATTTTTCTTAGTTTTCTGCTCATTGGCAGCGCAGAATTAATCAAAATTAAAAACAAAAAACTAGGAAATAAAAAATCTGTTTTAATAAACTGTTAAATTTTCACTTATACATAAATTTTAGTTTATATCGTTTACTCTATACAAATAACTGTATTGACAAAAAATTAGCTTAAAATAAAATTATTTCTCTATACAAAAAATATTGGCGCTTTTACAAAAAAATAGAAAGAGATCTTTTTTTAAAATATAATTTTATAATATAATACTGAAATATATTTATTTAGGAAATCAGACGTCAAATTTTATGTCGCTTGCAAATTTTGATGTCAATTTTTTTTAAAACTTATGAATTCGTCGATTGAATTAATTCATATTGTGTCGTGGTAATTGAACAAACCGAAATAATGATTGGACCATCTGACGTTTTTTCATCGGACATAGAACGCTCATACCCTTTATCTCGTGATTTCTGAGAAAAGTCTTTATCAGAAACCTCGTGGACTACGTTTTTATGATTCAGCATGTGAATGTTTTGTCCAAATCTTTTACCGCTAACATCACATTCCAAATCTTTTCTTTCTTCGTGGACTATATTTTTATGTTTCAGCAAATGACTGTTTTGTCCAAATTTTTTACCGCAAATCTCGCATTTGCAATCTTTTTTTTCTTTGTGGACTGTTCTTTTATGAACCAGCATGTGACTCCCTTGTCCAAATCTTTTACCGCAAATCTCGCATTCGTAATCTTTTTTCCCTTCATGAACTGTGCGTTTGTGTTTCAACATATTACTCTTAAATCCAAATCTTTTACCGCAAATATCGCATTCGAAATCTTTTTTTCCTTCATGGACAATATTTTTATGTTTCAGCAAATTACTGTTTTGTCCAAATTTTTTACCGCAAATCTCGCATTTGTAATCTTTTTTTTCTTCGTGGATTGTTCTTTTATGAACCAGCATGTGACTCCCTTGTCCAAATCTTTTACCGCAAATCTCGCATTCGTAATCTTTTTTCCCTTCGTGGACTGCTCTTTTATGTAGCAGCATGTTATTGCTTTGTCCAAATTTTTTACCGCAAATCTCACATTCGTAATCTTTTTTTCCTTCGTGAACTATGCGTTTGTGTCGTAGCATTTGTAGTTTCTGTCCAAATCTTTTACCGCAAACCTCGCATTCGAAATCTTTTTTTCCTTCGTGGGCAGTGCGTTTGTGTTTCAACATATTAGTCTTAAATCCAAATGTTTTGCCGCACACCTCACATTCATAATATTTTTTTTCTTTATGATCCGTACGTTTATAAGACAACATATTACTGCTCTGTTCTACATTTTCATTATAAGTTGTAGGAGTTGCGACTTGTGATCTGAAAGTTATTATAACGTTATCTAATGAAAATAATTTTTATCGTAAGAAAATTATTAGTATATTTTATTAGACTCTACAGACACATTTTGAAAATGCGAATGTTACGAACTTGAGTATCAAATTTATATTACTTAATTTTATCATATACTATTATTTAAAAAAGAATAAGTTCATTTAATAACAATTTTACTTTTTTACAAATTTCTAAGCCGTCAAAATATTTTAAAATGTTTTCTACTTACTGTGAATCGATTACGTTTGTCATAATTGTTGATTAACAGCTAGCGATGTACCCCAAGGTGTAAAATTCTTGTTGAAATTGAAAAATTAGTAACTTACACTTTCTTAAATGTAAAATATGGAAAATCTATGTAAAATAAGATAGTTTGTAACTGTATCCACTTCATCAGTCATCAAAGATCAGTTAGTCCGGAATAATAATAGTCGAAATAATAATATTAAATGTTGCGGTTGAAGTCTGCTGTAAACAAGCATACAAAACAAAACAAAAATCACCAGCACTTTAATTCGTCCAAATAATTTAATGTCCTTTTCCAACTGCTGGTTCCGATCCGAGTTTAAGTATTGCTCTCAAAAAAACCTGTTAAATAAGAATTTAACACTTTATGGCAAATAGAAAATAAAACGAATACTGCTTAATAATTGATAGTATTTTCAAAATTATTACGTATTAACAAATTATATTTTACTTTATTTGATATAAGTTTTCTACAGATGAGAAAGGGGAATAAAAATTACAATATCAAACTAATACTAAAAACTGCTCAATATAGAATAATAGTAATAATAATAATAATAATAAAGTAGTGACTATTTTTAAAAAGAAAAAAGACGATGCTGTGAAAAATGTCTGATCGAAAGACAGAAAATGTTCAAGGGGTAAAGGCAGGTATCACTTAAGGAGTCATCTTCATCAAAAACCAAGTGAAAAAGATGGCTATTTGAGACATGACTACAGTTATAAAAAAGTTTTTTTATTTCATTTATTCATCACTCAAATAAATCTCTTTCTGGTAAGCTAACAGCACAATATAAAATTGAAAAAGCCATTTAATATTATTTTAATAAAATTCAAAATGTGGATTTTTAAATACTTCGTTATACAAATTTTCAAAGGCATCTTTTTCAAGATAATCTGTTAACTATATAAAAATAATATTTTGCGCACATTAAAAGTATTTTTTTTGAATTGTATCATAATTAAACCAGCTATTCTCTATTTTAAAATCTAATTAAAATTTTTTATCTAAAATCATTTGAAAAGCAAACTTTTTTTAATTTTATGTAAATTCAGTTGAATCTTTTTCATCTAAGGCTATTCCCATCATTTTTGTTTTTGTTTTTTTGTTATTAATTTGAAGATCAAACTAACAAACAATTTCGAAAAGCTCACTTTATTTTTCATATTTCATAAAAAATTATTAACTATAAAAAAATATTATTTCATAAACATGTAAGTAAATAAATTTATAAATAACAATAAATAAAATATTCTGTAGGGCAAAGAAGAATTAATAAAAGACGTATTCGGGTGCTGCTATAATGTGAGAGCTAATCTCGGTGAGTAATTGAAACAAAACAGTATATTTGTTTATAAGAACGTATTTTTAATAAATCATTGAATTCTTAAATGACTAGTTAATATTTTATTTAATTAATGAAAAAATAAATATTATGTAAATAACTATCAAGAATAACTAACTTTAGCAATTTAATGTCTGTATAGATAAGTTATTTGTAAATTATTTACAGAAATGCCTGATGATAAAAAAGTTGGTTGTTACATTGCCTGCGGTTTAAAAGCAAGTGGAGCTGTAAGTTCTATTTACAAAATATTGTTATTTTTAGTATTTAGAAAAAAAAATTAGTATCTCAATAAACATTTTTAATAGATGAAAAACGGAACTATCGATGTCCATCATAAGATACTCCCAAAACATCCCAGGAGAAATGAATGCGCAAATCTTCGTGAGTATTGAATATATAAAAATCATTATGTATTTTGTCTATTAAATTACAAAATTTTTTTTTACCGCAGGTGGTAGAGATGATTGTGACACTGCCAAACAATATTTTGATTGTATCGTGAAGCTCGGTGTTGAAAAGTTCATTTTCGATTATATGTATAGAGTATTTGACTATTAAAGAATACGACAATAATTTTGGAAGGAAACATTTATAATTAAATATTGTATAAATAATTTATTTTAAAGACGAATAAAATGATAATGAATTATACCTTGGTTCTTTTTATTTCTTGTGATTCTTTAGATTGGTAGTAAATATGTTAATGCCTATTAAATCTATCTACTTTTAGTAGTACGGATGCCGCAGCCTACAAATGGAGGTCAAATACGCTTAAAAATAAAATAATAATTAATTTTTGATTAATTATTTTTAACGTTATAAAGTTTTCATTTTGGAGATAAATTACGATTTCAATAAAAAAATACATAGCTTCCTCCAAACTAATTTATTGTTTCTATAATAATGATAGTAATAATTCAAAAAAAAATATATTTATGCAGTATTTTAATAATTGTTTGAATAAAGTGAACTAATTAAAATATTTTAAAATTATTTATTCATAAATTATTTATTCAAGCTATATTGGTGGCATATTAATCTATATATTATAATACACGGTGGAATTTCTAGTAAAATTTACTAAAAGTTTTGTATAGTAATTTTTACTGAAACATTTCTCTCCGTGTAAAGTAATAATAAAATAATAATAATAAAAATATGACTGTACTAAACAATCACGATAACTATATAAAAAATTCTTTTTTTTTAAATTTAGCAAACGACGAAAAAAAATAAGCCGTCGAATATTGAAGGCCAATTATTCGTATTCAAGCCATTTAAGATATAGTAATTCCAAAAATTTTAGAAAAAAAAATGAAACCTTAGAATCTTTGGACCTAAGAAGGTGCATAACAACGAACTCGACCGAAATATACAAAATATCTACGTTTTCCCAAAATTTCAAGTCATTTGAAGCCTTTTTATGATTTTACTTATTTTATTTTATTTAAAAAATTTATTTTAATTTTAAAAATTTAGTAAACAACAGAAAAATAAGCGGTCCGTCATTGAAATAGTACATTGTGCAATAAGGGGAAAAAATAAGCTATTTCTAGCGAGAGCGAGGTGTTCTGCACGAATTGGAGTCTCCGGCGCCGAAGGTCAACGACTACACTTTTTACTCTTATACCAACACGTCTAATCATAAATTTCGAAACATATTTATTTTTATTCCAAACTCAAAAGTCAACATATCATTAAACCAACATTTTCCGCAAAAACCTCAATTAATCTTGAGAAATAATTCGCCGTCGCCGCCACTGCAGCTGCTAAAAAAAAGGGCGCAAAAGCAAACAGATACACTTCTCCAGTGATTACGGGGCAAAAAAGAGAAGAGCCCCGGCAGCGCAGATGCAGAGCACGCAATTAGAGGCGCGTGCCGGCGGCCGCCGGTGGCTTATGAAATAAGCAGTCATTAGAGTCGACGGCTCGGACGTGCGAGAGACCGCAAGAGGAGGACGTACGCGAGAATTAGCGGCCGGACGGAATAACGTGTTTTCTCGGACGCCGCCGTTGTTTTCCTCCGCTCCCCCGGACTGGAGCGCCGTTTGCGCCAAACTCTCTCTCTCTCCCTCTCTCTCTCTCTCTCTCTCTCTCTCTGCTGTCTCGATTGTTTAATGCCCACTGCGCTTTATTTGCTCGGAATGTTTCGCTGCCTTTTTCGACGATTTTCCGTGCTTTTCGTTCGACTTTTTTTTTTTTAAATTCATTTCAAAGAAGATTAATCCACAAAACTAACTTTTAAAGAAACTTTATCGAAACAGTGCGCTCTCGTAAAAGGGGAAAATTCTAAAAGGAGCGGACGACCAGCCAGTTTTAGAAAATTATTTATCCGGCCGGCGAGAGCCATTAAAGGGTGGCTTTTTCTCCATTCCAGGTCGCGCTTGCCGGTATTACATCGAGTGCGTGATTGATACGCTCGTGAATTTTCATTAGAGTCGGGCCCCCGCGCGGCTCTGACGCTTTTTCGATGTCCTTTGATATTTTTAGCGGCGCTCGGAGAGCGACTCGCTATTAATGAGCGCTCGATCGGCTTTTTGTTACTTTCTCTGTTCCGATGTTGCTGTTGCGCCGCTGTTTGTCGCATAGTTTTTGGGATAAATAGCTTGATAGACGATGGAGCTTTTCGGGAAATATTTACGAAGGTGGGAGAAAAGCTTCTGGGAGCGAAGGAAATTTTCCGCCTGAAATTTTTTTGCGGTTCCAAAGTACCGAATTTTACCAGCCGATTAAAAGACATAATTAATATTTATCAAACAAACGCCAAACTCGCCTAATCTCCGAAAACAATTCGCCCTGACCAGCCCCCAACCCCTCCCCGACAAAAAGCCTCGAATTATCGCATCCTAAAAAGGCCTCCCGCGTCAAGTTAGCCATTTTTCAGCGGCGTCGGCGGCGGCGGCGGCGGCACGTCAATGCACGAGGGGGGGTTGGCAAGCCGGTCGGCCGCGTACGTGTCGCGTGTATTTTATAGTTTCGGCCGCCTCTGGCCGAGGCTTTTGCAGAGGTGTTGACGGACGGGGGACAACGACCCAGGCGAGGCGCGCGCGCGGCGCTGCTCCCTCTCTCCTTTCTTCTGGAATTTATATTTGCCGATACGCGCGCCAGGAGGAATTCGCGGCGGGCGAGACTTTCGCTGGATTTCCCGGGATATTTTTTCGGGGAGGGGAGCAGTTCTAAGCTTTTTCGCAGCTTGGGTCGGGATTTTAGAATTTGAGTTTCTGCTTTAATTGAGAAAAATCAGAGTGGAAAGCATCTTTTAATTCTTGGTGCAGTTCATTTGATTCAGTTGACTCATGTGCAGATCTCAGTAGTCATGTTCAGCAGAGTGCATGCTCATGTATAAATAAGAGAACGTTCTTTAAAGTGACTTTAAATACTAATATTTATACATATATCGAATATACGTGTGCGTTCCATAGGCAAGAATTGCATGCATCCAATTCGAGCCTACTTATACAAAGTAATTCGTTGCCAACTGACTAACTCTTGCAAACTAAAAACTCCCGAACGATTTAACGGTTTCCAATGTTCCTCCCTCGAAACATTCCCGCACTCCTCGCCATAAACACAAACACTTGCAGGCGGAGAGAGAGAGAGCGCTTTGTCTAGCAGGGCGCTCGCTTTATCATCCGCCGCGTCGCGCCTCGCGGGGGCGAAAAGCGCGACAGCGTTGCCAAATGTCGCGCGCGCCCTCGTTTGCGCTTTCGTTTGTATATCCTTGAATATCCTTCCAAGATACCCACTGGCCGAGGCTCTCCGATGGGGGAACGAGGAGATACGAGGGAAGTGCGTGCCGCGACCGGGGGGGTTTATGTACTAGTTGGGGGTGGCAGGTTTTTGGCTGGATTTTGAGCTTTTTCAGAGTTACGCACTTGAATGTAGGACGAGATGTTTAAAGCTTCGCTTTTCTTTATTTTAGAATGTCTCCGGGGAATAGTTTAATCGATTGCGCAACCAAATTGTTTTATTTTAATTAGAAAAATTTGTGGTGTAACAAGCCTGGCGATGCTGCTGCTTATACATTTACAAAGTTTTTTAGAAATTCGTGCAATCGAGAATTTTCATAAATTAGTACTTTTCGAAAAATTTGCAATACTGCACTTCAATACAAAATTATTAAATTACAAGAGTTGCGTCAGTTAATATTGAATCGCAGTTAAAGAAACACAGTATTAAAATAAATTTCAAATTTTTCAAAGTAAAACTCGATAAAAATATCAGCTTTTTTTTCTAAAAGTAGTTTACAAGTTATTCAGAACGACTTCAAGTTCAGCGAAGTCTCGTGAATCGCTTGCAACTTCACTCTCTGTGAACTACTTTTCGAAAAGTCATTTTTAAAACTTGAAAATTTAATTTCCTGATGAATAATTATAGTTAATTTTATGAATTAACATGCCCACTGAATTTCTAGGCTAATCAAAAAACTTTTTTCATTCCTTCAGATCCTGCTAATTAACGATACCTCGATGAAGTGTGACTTGTGCAAAATCGAAATTTAAACATCCCAGCCAGAAAACGGAATCCGCATATAAATACTCGGAAACAATTCCGGTCTTTCGCAGAACCGTTTCATAAAAGTGTCAACTCCGTTCATTTTCACGTAGGAATCCGCCGTCCAGTCGGCCGCAACGCAGGGACGCATAAATACTCGCGCGCGGTGGCCTCGAAAACACTTCTCTCGGCTCGCGAGAAGGGCTTCGCAACAGCTGAATTGCCGGGCCGACGGTGAAAACTTTGCGGGCAAACAAATCCGTAACGGAAATCCGAAAAACGTAAGCTAGCCGCTCCTCGCTTTTAACTTTATGTGTACCTCCGCTCGCCGCCGTTGCCGCGAAGTGCTAAGGACGTTTTTTTAATTAATGAATCAGAGGTTTTTGCGGGGGAATAAAAGTGGGATAGAAAATATTCGATTGAATATAAAGTCCGACTATTCAACTAAAAAGTGATTTGGAAGAAAAAAACTTTGGCGTTTTAATTAAATTTCAATATTAATAAAAAAAAAAATACTGATAAGTAGATAAGTCCCGGTGTGGTAAGGCGCTTTTCAAAAACCGTTTAATTGGAAATTAAGAATGTACGTCTATCACCGGTAAATAAAGGATTCGTTAAACCTTATCGCATCTGTTCAATATCAGTTTCTCCCTCAAATCCCTCCACTCGCCATAAAATTCCGGCGAGTCGATAAACAGGCCTTCGCTAAACGAGTAATTTCCCGGAGGCTTTTTATTTGCCGATCCACGGGAGGGGCGTCGAAGCCCGAAATTCAGCCTCCGGGCCGAAATAAGGACGGCGCCCTAATGAATATAAATAATTCCGAGCGGCTCCTCAGACCTCGAAAGGGTAATCCAGTCGCTCCCTTCAAGAGCCCGAATCCTTCCTTTGACGGGCCCCGAGTTATTATCGTACTAAATTACCCGGCACCAAAGCTCCCCGTCTTGTGTCTCGAGCCCGGACCTCCAGCTTTAACCCTTTTAGGCGGGCGGGCTCTTATTTTCGGGGAGGAGGATATTGATATTCGCTGTGTAAGGAAACTCGAGAAAATTGCCTCGATTCTCCGCTGAATTTCGGAAGGAGTGGGCTGCGTTCTTGTAAACTTGTCACTGGCAGTGGCCGCGTTTTGTCTTGAAAATCAGATGTACGAGTGAAATGCTGAATTTAAGTATATATGCCTGACTATATACAAAATTAAATTTAAAGTTCAATTAAAAACTTATTCCTTTGAAAACATTAAATCTTTTTTTTGCTTCTTTTTGCTGAATTTTAGTTTATTTAAAATCTGAAATTAATCAGATCTTTACAAATTACTTTTAATAGTTTTTCAGATTTTTTTACATTTCTAAAAAGCCAGTCAAAACGAAATTTAATCGAAATACCTCGTTTTAAAATGTTTGCAAAGACAGCAGTCGTACAAGAATTTCACTAAGAGAAAAAGTATCGAACGCCTCCGCCGAGCAAAAAGAGAAAGAATTAGGCATTCTAGTCGAAACTAGGAAAGAAGAAGAAGAAGTAGAGAAGCTTTAGCTTTAGCTTTAGCAAGGAGGCTCTTTCAAGTCTCGCAGTCTCATATTTTAGGGCGGCCGTGAACAATATTAAAAGCGCGCTCGCCTCGTAGTCGTCGTTTCTCGGTGGTGGAAACGTAGGAAGCGAGAGGGAAAGAGAGAGAGAGAGAGAGAGAGAGCGAGGCGGCTTTTATGCCAGACAGCTTCATCTCCTCCTCCGGGCGCTTCTTCCTTCTTCTCTCGTTACTTCGTTCTTCCTCCCGCTGCCTCTTTATATTGTCTTCGGGAGATAACTTTTCCTCCGCGGGGTTTATCTTCGACTCTCTCTCTCTCTCTCTCTCCCTCTCTCTCTCTCTCTCTCTCTCTCTCTTTGTGCCCGAACGACGGACCTCGATAGTTCTTTGCTCTGGGGTTAATTGGGTTTGCGCGAAGGTCAGCTGCATAAGCGTTTTAAAGGCGAATGGAAGAAATTTTGGAATTTTTTGGATTCCCCAAAAATTTGTCGGTCTAAACAGTTTAGAGAATTTATTACATTGGAATATCAATTTGTGTCTCTAAATATTTTTGTGAAATCGGTTGGTATATTACATTTCTTTCTTTCGTTTTCATATTTTTCACAGTAACATAGAATGTTTTTAATAACAGTTATGTTTTCACGGGTCAAGTTGTATAGTGGTTAGGATTTGTTTTAGTGATTAAATGGCAGTGTGTTAAGTCACTATGTCAAAAATTGTGTCTAATTCTGCCTCCAAAAACGTTGAAATCAAATTTGGAAAGAAAGTGTCAACTTCTTTTAATAAAAACAAAGCTTTCACACCAATAAACAGAAAAAAAATCAAACAATACCAACTAGAATCCGAATTAAATATTTTTTTCTTTTATTAAACTCTCATAGAATTTGAAATTCAATTAGTCTCGTGTTCATTTTTTAAATAAATCTTAACCAGGTTGCCTTTAAATTCGTTCTATTATTTTTGAAGCACATCAAAGAAACGCCAAGCAAGATGAAATTAGCCAAAAGCAAGGTCGAATATGCCCGTTAACCAGGCAATTTTCCCCGGGCAGAAGCGCGTAAAATCCTTAGATCCAATCCCGCTTAGATAAGATTCCCGCGTTTAACTAAAGACAGAGCCGTAAAAGGCAGATCGTCCGACAAATCTCCGGGAAGCCGCGCGCCGGAAAAATGCACGATGGCCCATAAGGGGATTATCGATTGCGAGAGCAGTAGTCGGTGCAGGCTCCCTTTTTTTTCTCTCTCTCTCTTCCCTCATCGGACCGAACAAAGAGCCGTACCGCGGAAAATCTCGCGCGAAGCTCTTAAATCTTCTTTGCCGCGGAAAGGAAAGTTTGCCCGGCGAGTAGCGGAGGGGTATTTATCGTGAATCTTCCGCCGTCCCTCCGACTTATCTTTTAACCGTCAAACTGGGCGCCGAGCCGAAAGAGAGATGGACGCACGGACAAACGGCTGAGGAGAAGAGAGATTGATTGAGCTCCGCGAGCTTTCGGGTGCGCCGAAGCCGAGGCACACGACCGCTTTTTCATTCTCGTGTCCGTCAGTTTTCTTCTTGTTTGTTATTAATTTAAGTTGAATTGCTTGCTAAAGGTTTCAAAGGGTTTTTTATTATTGCGCGTTAAATTTAGACAAACGGCGATAAAAATTTTGAAATATGAGGTTGAAGCACCGAAATTTTATTTTTAGAAGTTTCACTTTTAAGGTCGCGATCTTATCGTCAAGACTAGGATGTACAAAGTAATAAGTTGAATTCAACTTTGAATAAAGCTTTAAATATTTTCATGAAAGTAGAAACTTTAAGTTATAAGAACGTAATTATGCAAGTTTCATTGAGCTTAAAAATCATTTCATCATTTGAGAAATCTGGTTTTAGTATACAAAAAATATAAGAAAGAAAACATAAGCCGAAATCAATGATAAATTATTAAGTTGATCAGTCGTTCAAATACAAAAAACTTCACAGTTGCAGCAAAGCCACATACGAACACACCAACGGCCGCAGAATAGCGCGAAAGAAAGTAAACAAAATATGGCCGGACAAACTGCTGGTTTTTTCCTTTGATTTTTCAATTCTTTTTATTCAAACTTGAAAAAACACGAAGAGAAAAATGAATGCAACAAAAGAGAGAGAGAGAGGAGAGAGAGAGAGAGAGACGCTCAAAGGCTCCATCGTTCGACAACAACCATTTCCCAAACAGCGCGTCGCTGCTGCTGCTGCTGCATCGCTGGAATAACAAAGAATGAGAGAGAAAAGAGGGGAAAAAATACAGAGAGAGAGAGAGAGAGAGAGCACCAACACACATCTTCATCGAGCAAATTTTTACAGTGCCTGCAAAAGGATTAAAACGCGCGTCCGCTAAATAAAACAGAACGAAATACAAAAATAATACATGCGATGACCTTTCGGTTCGGCTGTTTTTATTTCAGCTTCAAATGGCTTTTCTATACGTATATGGAGGGGCTATTAAAATATTTTTTCGTGATATTAAATACGCGATTTCCAAAACTAAACTTCACATTTTACTTTTATCTCTGTAAACATTAAAAGATGTAAATAAATTTGGCCATTGAGCAAAAAGGTAAATTGTTATTGCCTCACTGTAATTAATAAATAAATTTAAAATAAAAATTATATTAGCCTAATAATCCAAAGTTTATTGTATATTAAAATACGAGTTTTAAAACGATAGTAATTATTGCTACGTTTAAACCCAAAAATGGATGCGTGAAAAATACAGTACTTTTTTACACAAGGGAGAAAAAGTTGCTTCTCGGAAGTGGGCGAGCTTAGCGTCTGAGCGCAGTGAGGGTGATAATCACTCCCGCTTGGGAATCATATTTCTCACGTGTGTCGAACAATGTTTCTCGATACCAGGAACATAAAGAAGATTTTAAAACATTCCAAAATACGTAAAATCGAATTTTACGCACCAGTGTATCGAAAAATACGTATATTTATACAAATCCTCGTCGAATTTGAACTTTTAACAAACCTTAAATAATTAATATCCTGGCCGTACCATTTTTAAACAGTGCAAAACTCCAACACCCCACCCTCCCTCAAAAAAATACTCGTCCATTCCGCGAACCGCCAAAACTCAATCAACCACTTCCCCCTACGATTGCTAAACAAGCAGAGCATCAATAGAAGCTCTTCTTCCCAGCACCTGTGCACGAGCCGCCGCCGGGGACGAGAAAGCTCGCTCCCCCCGACAGCGTCACACGCGCCCAGCGGACTTTGACGGGCGATATTGATTTTTTAAAATAAAGAGCGCCGACGGGCAATGAAAGTCGAGGACGCGCGACGGTGCTGGACGCCTGAAATTAACCCTTTGACTCGCAAATTAATTCTGCAGCGCGATAAAAAAAAGGGGGGCCTCCGCACAGGGATATGCGGGTTTTGCGAGGCTGGAGGAAGGAATCTGAGAGCTGGTTTTTCGTATCCGACAATTTTAATTTAGTCAGTGCACCTATATTCATCGTAATTGACATTCGAGTACAGTAAGATTTACAGTCCCCCGTCGGCGGTCTGCTCGGCACGGCTAAATTTTTTAATTTCTACCGTACAATAATAGAATGGAGTTATTTTTTACAAATGAAACAAAATTAAATAATTTTTCGGAATAATAAACAAATTTATGAATTAACAAAAATTATGAAATCAAATTCGCAGTTGTTTTTGAACAATCGAGCTTATGTGCATGACAAATTATCGAAAGGGACCGAATTAAGAAGAAAGAGAGAGAGAGAGAGAGCACTGTATTGAAATTTTATTAAACACCATAATTTCGTGATGTGCAAACAAAAAACCAAGGAGTCCAAAGACCTTTCTCCTTCTCGCGATGGCTTTATGTACAAAAGATCCAAGCGCCGAAAAAAAAAAAAAAACAGAAAACCACCTCAACTTCCCTTTGCCCTCCCGCACAACGGGCCGGTCAGAGGGCACGCGGACAAAGTAAAAATCCAACCCTAGCAAAAAGGACAACCAGCAGCAGCGGCACAAACGCTCGCTCGCTCGCTCGCGAGACTTCCTTCGTGTTCGCCAGGGAGAAAAAGCGCTCGCTCGCTCGCTCGCGCAAGTCGAGCAAAGTGACGCCGGTAAACGGCTGCGGTTCCTTTTGACTCCGCGCAAAAAAGCCGCTTCGAATAAATAAGCGCCCCCCCCTCTCCTGCCTGCGCCCCCCTCGGCGTGTGTGCGAACGCGCTGCGGTGCGCCAAGCGAAAAGGGGGAGAGAACCGCACACGCCAGCCGATTGGACGCGGGCCATCGGACGTTGGGCGGGGGAGGCGAGGCGAGAGTTGCCCTTTTTTCGAGGCTTTTCGGGAGTCCTTTTTAGAAAATTTTCAAGTTGCCCGATCGACCACGTGTGGAGGTATATTATAGATCTTGGAAGTTGAGCGAATACTATTTTCTGAAAAAACAATTTACAATTTACAACGAGTAATCGAATAATTATCAAACGAGCCAAAACTGTTTTATTAATCTTAAAACAAAAGATGTTTTTGTTTTAAAAAAAATGTCAATTCTCCTCTCTTAATACAATATAAGCGCACTTCACCTCGACAATAGCAAGGTCCCCGGCAAAATTTCAAAAGCTCGACACGGTTCTCGCAGCCCTAAAATTCCCATTTTACACCTGCCCTCAACAGGCCGAAAAATATTAATCAAAAAGTAAAAAAAAAGAGAAAAAAAAAACAAGCGGGGGCCAAAAAAAGCGGCGAGGCGAAAAGATTACAAAAAAGGAATCGGAAGAAAAGCAGAGAGAAAGAGAGAGGGACAGAGAGAGAGAGAGGGCGCAAAAAAGCTCGAGAGAAAGAGAAAGAGCGGGCAAGAAAATTGCGGAGGCAAAAAGGTGCTCTAAAGGCAATGCGCGCGCGAGTGCCGCGTGTTTCCCCCCCCCCCCCCCCTCTCACTCTCTCTCTTTCTCTCTCGCTCGTGACGAGCGCCCTTAAGCAAAGCGATTTCGCCCGGGGCCACGTCTGCCTCTCTCTCTCTCTCTCTCTCCCTCCCTCGCGATTGTCGCGTCGAGAGAGAGAGAGGCTCTTCCTTTTTTCGCGTGCATGTGCGCGACCCGTTGTTATTGCTCTTTATAAAGATTACCCGGCTACCGCTGTTTTCTGAGCGATGACACGTCGCTCTGCGTCTGCGTCGAGGGTTGTTTAGAATTTGAAGGCCGCCGCTCCTCTGCTTTTAGTGCATTGCAGTTTTGAGGGATATGGCTTAAATTAGTTCTCTTAGCTTCGAGAAATACCGGTTTTGTGCAGCGAAAATTCTACGATGGAAGCAGAAAAGTGTTTTGTGACAGTTCAATGTGAATCAATAGCCGTTTAAACGATAAATCTTGAGTCTAATTAGCAGACAATTTAGTCACGTAAATGTCAGCAATTCGCTCAAGACTTATCAATTACCGGATGTTTTCAATGTGTCCGTTCGCAAGGTAAAAGTATTTCCGGAGCAGAATACAAAAGTATTGGACGTGTTGGAGGAAAAATCAAAGAGTGACTAAAAAAATTGCCTGTTTATTCACAGTTCATAAAGAAGTACATATGAATATGTATTTGGTACGAAATTACTCGTTGCGAAAAATTAGGATGAGTATTGTTTTTTGTTTTTTGAAAATTTTCAAAAATCACCCCTATTTAAGGGTTGGAAAGTCGCCAAAAGTAAATATTTTAAAAAACACCAATTGATATAAAAATTATTCTCAGTTTGATTTTTCTATTAAATTAACCTTCAAAAAATATAATAACATTTTTTGAAGGTTAATTTTTGTCTTCTTTTAATTTAATAACGATTTAACGTGCATATCTATCGCAGTGCATCATCATCGCTTCAACGGCAATACAGCAGTCAGGGACAAAGTGTCCCTGAACCATGCTACCAGGGCAGTTGCGATTATTATCTGTCATCTCTTGTTCCGCAGCAGCTGCTGTCGCAGCCGAAGAGGCTGTTGAGGCCCCAGCGATATAGCTGCTGCTGCAGCCGAAGAGGAGGACGACGCTGGCACAGTGGTCCGTTTGGCCAAATTCAAATGCAGGTGTAAATTTAACAATGGTCAAGCAGCTGGGAGGTTGGCGTTCTGGCCAGGTCGCCCAAGGATACAGTGAAAATTCAATAACCAATAGAAAAGCTACTTTTGAACATATTGGTTCGCTCAGGTCAAAACACAGCGAACACTGATGACTTGTTACGCTCGAGCGCTAAGTTCCCGCCGGGCGTACACAGCCTACTTTATTCCCTAGGTGCATAATATACTATATCATTTCCGGTGGAATAAATTTTTGTTATTTTAGCCGGCTTTTTCGAGAATTTGACCGCTGTGCGGCGCTGCGCTACACTGAGAAAATTAATGTATTAAAATTTGTTACAACTTTAGTCAAATTTGCTATTATTAAATTTTGCTAAATGTTCTATAGGTGGAATAATTAATGTCTTATGTTATTTGGAGTTATTATTGCTTCTAATTGTAAGTCAATATTTCAAGTTAGAATAATAGTCTAGAAATTAAGAAAATTAACAATACTTTATTCCGTAATCCAGACTTTCGGAAGAGTAATTAACACGGGATCATTGAATAGGACTTGATTCATGCTGACTCACTGCATACCGAATTTGTCCGGCAGAATCACGAGCCGGCGAAAGACGAGGGTATAATTAGGAAAACACCTTGCGCAAACGAGATAACTTTCTGCGCACGTGTGCGAACATGCGGACCGTGCATTAAACGACGGTTATAAAGACATTTGTAATGCGCGGCTGTGCTGCGTTTTTAAATTTACAACGATACCGACGTTCTGGAGAATTTAATTTTTAGTTAGTTATGAATAGTTTAATAAGCAGGCATTTGGAAGAAAAAAAAACTTGAAATACTTCCTGAGTTCAAACATTCGCGAAAAGTAAAATATTTACGAAGAATTCTCCAAACATTACCCGTGTTTTTTGTTCGATCGCTTTTTGGAAGAAGAAATTAAAGTTAAGCAAACGCAAACCAGGTTATGTCTGCTTTTGCTAAAAAAAAAAAATATATATATATATATATAACTTCCCAGCGCCAGCAAGAGTACACATTTTAATATTTTTTGATCGCGAAGAGAGTTAGGTAAGGACTTTGCTTTTAACGAAACTTACATACCTTGAGTTTCTTTACCCACTCGTTTATCTCGCAGAAGAATCCACTTTGAATTACCTGCTTTGTGCCAGAACTAAGTTTTTCTTCATCCCGAGTATTTACCGCCTCCGAGGGCGCCTTTGACGACACTTGCAAAAAACGTATTTCCCTTCCCAGATAATGAATTATTCCCGTAACGCTCGAACGATAAAATTCCTTTTTTTTTTATACGCGCGGCTCGGAAGTTTTTCTATTTATAATGGATTTCATCGTACATTTTGACAGACACGAAGAGCTCCGCCTTGTTTCGTTTCGATCGCAATGTTATCTGTGCAACTCGGAATATTTTCATATATATGCGGAGCAGCGATCGAGTGTCTATTTTTTTTTTATTTTTACGCTCCTGCGTTTTTGGCCGCTGCAGCTTTTACATTCAGTTTCACAACATATACTTTATCTGACCCTTTTTTTTACGATTCCTAGTTTTTTCTGTTGAAATGCGCTTTCCGTTTTATATTTTTCGTGGAGCGCGCTTTTTTTATATACGAAAAATAAAAATGGCGAAATACGAATGATTTAAATCGTGTAATTTACGGTTGAGAGTTCTGATCAGCAACGAGGGTTTGATTCCCCGAATCCAAGTACTGATAGATTACCGAGAGCGCGCGACACTTTTATTTTCCTGGAGTGAAGTTTTTCGGGGCTTTTGGACAAACAGGAATCTGGGAAATTATTTGAAATAATATTGTAAATAAGTTTTAATAAATAAATTTTAATTAGAAAATTATTGGTTTGCTCAAATTGTTTTAAAAATGCTCAACAATGATATGGATTAAAAATATCTTATTTAATTTTACATGCATCAAGGAATGCATTTTATTCTGTTATAGTATTATTTTTTACCAAGTAACTTTAACAAATAATCAAGGGGCCAAAAATGACCAGTAAATGCAAAAAACTTGAAAACTGCTCATGATGTTGTAATTAAATATTTGTACGTATAATTATATATTTTTATTTATAAAAATTTGAAGTTTTATTAATATTTTATTAAAAATCCTTTTCAGAGAATCGAAGCATAACGAAAAGTTCAATGTCCTGTAAAAAAATGTTTTTTTTACGAGATATTCATTTAGAAATGTTGCTACATTTAAATAAATTATTGGTTAAAATATTCTTTTAAACGAAACGGTCGGGTATTAACTTCAAAGATATATTCGTTTGTCAAAAATTCCGTTATTTTAATAAATTTTTATTTTAATTAATTTTGAATTCGGCGCACAAAAGAAGGCTGCCGTAAAAGTGGCAGCCATATGCAATGGTTACAACTTTTGTGATAGCCATATTGAATGTTGAAGAAATTTTTTAATCTGAAATCGGTGGTTCAAAACTTTACATTAAAATATCTCATTAATGGGTTGGTCGATCGTCATGAAACTTTTTTATCGTAATAAGCAGCCTTAAACGAATTAAAATTTACTCCACACAACCATGCAAATCGTTCTCAAAATTTCTCAGCTTCATTTCGTCGACAAACTTGAATCCGCATTTCTCAAAACCTGCCATCCATCAAAAGCGCGATATACCCTCCTCCACCACCTCTCGGCAAACAATCAAATTAAAACCCCGAAAAAATCACACACCCCTCCTCCCGCAAAGAAGCAGCAGGAGCAGCAGCAGCAGCAGCAGCAGCCGCTGACGGAAAATAGGAAAGGTTCGAGTGATATCTCGGGCTGTCAGGCTCGCGCGGAGAGACACGTGCGCCCAGCCTCTCTCCCACACGTACACCCACACGGGACGGGAGGGAGGAGGAGGGCAGGGAGAGGGGGGAGGAAGCGAGCGGAAAAATGAGATACGACGCCGAGCAGCTGAGCGTGAAATAGTCCTGAGACGGTACTTCGCGCGAGCTTCTTCTCTTAGGTGCGACGCTGCCGCGCCTTCTTTTCTCGCTTGTGCGAGCGAGCTGATATCGTTGGGTGGAAGTTTTAAGGGGGGGGGGAGGGGAGGAGCTTCGATTTTTTAAATTGTTTTGTTTAAGGGAAAGAGTCGTGGGGTGCAGAGTTTCAAAGTGACTTTGGTTATTAAGCTTCAGTTTAGACGATGCCTTTTAATAAAAGTTGAATATTTGTGATGCGTCAATAAGAACTTCTTCTTTACGTAGCAGCTTTATACGAATTATTAATTTGCTCAATTCATTCGTATTTATTTGTAAAACATAAAGAAATAAGAAACAAGGTAAATAAAATAAATTTTTCTGATGGTTATACATTTTTCCGCAATTTATGAATTTGTATTTGTCCGTAGCGACTGGTTCAGCCGCGGATTAAATCAAGCTCCCCGTATAAAATAAAATAAAATAAATTACGACGCAGCCCGGGAAGGTCAGACCGAAAGCCAAAAAATGAACCGTAAATTCATCGATCGTCCCGCACTTGGAGATCTCGACGGCTCGCAAAAGCCGCACGCACCGCCGGGCTCTCTCTCTCCTCTCGTAAAAAATGATTCACATCGACGAGCGCAAACTCCGCGAAATAATGTCAGCGAGACATCAAAGTCGGCGCGCGCGAGCCGTTATTTATAGGCGCGGCTCGCGGATGGTCGATGACGATGAAGGATTCGCCGAATGAATTGGCCGGTGCTTTTTTGACGGCTATTTTCGAACCGAATCTTACCGCGCGAATGGCTCCGCGGAATTGCGTTGGAAAACGGCTGGATGTAATGTCTTTTTTTTCTTGGAGATGGATGGTTTTACGTGGGTTGTGCAAGTTTGTGTAGTTGGTTTTTTAAAATTGTAAACAATTACTTGTTATACAAACACGTATATTTTCTTCTGAAAGTTTGAAGTTTGCTTCAATATTAGTTGTATTATATAGTAGTTTCTAAAATAAACTTATTGATTTGCTTTTTGAGTGCTAGTCTTCAAAGGATTACGTCATTTAATTTCTAACCGAATTTTCTTCTATATAAATTATTAATGTATCAAAAAACTGTACAAATTATGGCAAACTGTATCTTTTTTGTTAATTTTTTTATCTTACATTTGTTAAATAATAATTTAAGGTACTAATTACATCTTTTTACACCAATTAATATGCAAAATTATGGATCGTATCATAATATTGAACGTCACAAAAGTCGCATATTAATGCCTCAACAATATCACGAATATTAATACACCAAAACCGATACGTCATTGTTTAAACTTATACATCAGCTCGATTGGCATTACATTACCGATTCTCCCCAAAAACGTCCAATTAATTACATCGATTAATTAATCATTTTATTTCCCCGCTGCGAGCGACCACCGAGCGAGCTCCGAAACCTTCTCTCCCCACGCCCTCATCAGCGGCAGTCAACGACGCATCGCTCGTAATCCGAACTCGTAACCCGAGGCAACAACGCAAGCCGATACCCCCCGGGGCCGACCCCCGAAAATGAAAAAAAATTTTAAAAAAAGAAATCGGAAAACGTTCTCCAAGCGCGGCGTCGAAGAAAGGCTCGCCTCGGCGCTCGCGCGGTCGAGCTCTGGCGCTTACGGCAGGCAGGCAGGCAGGCAGGCAGCGGCGCCTCCTCTCTCCTCGTCTTGATCAATACGCGCGCGCGGGCCGCGGCGCCTACTCCCTCTCTCTCTCGCTCTCTCTCTCTCTCTCTCTTTCGCACAGGCCTACTACGCCCAAAGCATCTGTCTTGTATACGCGCGGCCTACACCCCCGCCGCCTGCCGCCGCCGCCGCTCTGCCGACGCGCAGAGCGGAGCAAGGAACGTTGTGATGCTGCTGCTGCTGCTGCTGTTGGTAACGCTCTGCATCGGGTTGCCGGTGAGTTGGCGTTTTCTTTCTTTCTTTTTTTTTGGGGAGGGAAGGCTTTTTCACCGGCGAAAACTGCGCCGAACGCGAAGAGGACGCGTATCGCGCGTTTGAAAGCGGTTGGGAAAGTTCGGGCGAAAGTAACGGTTGGATTCGGCAATTAATGCAGGAGGTGAAGTATCACGAAGGCGTGGAACTGGCTCAAAACAAAGCTAATTGTTACGAGGGCATTTTGCGAGAGTCTGAGAGCGCAGTCAAGTTTTGAGATTGTTATAGGAATTTCCATCTATGTCTGCTCGAGCGTATGTTTGCACTACTGAAAATTAATGGCGGTTAATTTCCGTCTGAAGTATAAACTTTCGAGCAGCGCCCGTTCCTTTAATGAACTGACAAACGAATTTATTTTTGGATAACGGAGAGAGACGGTTTATTAAATTGAATTTTTCCTCTCCGAGCCGCGACCCAATTTGCTAAAAATCTGTTAAAATTTAAGGCTTCGTATTAAAACAGCAGCGTTCTCTCTTAGTATTCAAATTACCCGGGAAGAATTAACTCGTTAGCATGTTAATTAAATAGGATAATTAAATATCAGCTGAAATTTGCGCTTGCGTATGGCGAATATACGATCTAAAACAGCTAATAAAGAATTGTAAAAACCCTTTATAGGTTTATTGGCATAAATCTTCATAATTAACGTACTGATATGAGTATTAATACTTTCTTAAATGGGCACAAGAATGGTGTTAATTATGGTAAAAATCCCTGTTTCAGGTTTCGGGAAACAATGAAAATTTACGAATCAGTGTTTTAAGTTAATGAATACCCTAATGAGATTATATTTTTATAAGTTAATTGAGATGTTAAAAAAATTAATTATTTCGAATTTTTGAAAGCATTTCTTAGTTAATTACTAGTTAATTACTTTGCTAAGATCAAAACATTGAACTGAGAAAATTACTCACGGAAAGAAAATTGGTAAATTATTGCACATTGGTAAATTATCAATGCGTTTTGCTATATTATTAATTAATTGAAAACGAAAAATGAAAAATAAAAATATCCGAGGTTATTGTTCAATCCATTAAACAATTTAACTGGTCAAAAGAGCGTTTCGCCAAACCTAAGAACAATTTTTAATTAAAGCCTGAAACTCAGCAGCCATTATCAGGTCATCGCAGCAGTCGTTCCTCAAGCCACAATTCCGAGAATCACAGAACGACTCCGTCCTCGACGGCCGGTCTTGGCCGGTCCAATGAAGCGTCACGGCTGCTTTTATCGAAATGATTCGGGCCCGACGTGGAGCGCGCGCGAATTTCGAATTCGTCACTGCGGTGGGCCGCCTTGAATGGCTTTTCACGGAGCGCGTCCCGCTTTTATGCGACCGTCTGCCGCTGCAGTGCCGCATCTCTGGATGCTTGTTGGTTTTTGTTTCGAAATGCGCTGCCTACTTTTTGGAAAGAGCTGCTCGTGCTGCTTTCGAGGGACAAGTTACTTTTTTTTTTTTTTTTTTGAAAAATTTTGGAAGAGATACAAAATGTGAAACATTGCGAGGAAAGATTTCAAACCGTTATTTATCAAAAAAAAATATTCGCGTTTAGCGATGTGAAAACTTGTCAACTAAGCGTGTTTAGTAATTCTTTAAACGAAACTATTTTAAACTTTACAAGACTTATAATATTTTAATAAAAATTTCAAATTTTGAGCAACAATGTTCTTCTTAAAAGTTCGAAAACTCAACGACCCATCCCCAAAAATCACCGAATCCCCCCCTAAAAAAATCCCCAACAACCGCGACAGAAACCCTCCCCGATCGTCCCTCAAGATATATAGTCGGCCTCGCTCGCATCCTCGCCGCGCGGCCTCCCCGACACATAATGCTCGCCTGCAAAGTGCACGTCGTCCGCTCGTCGGGGACGTTAAAAAGCGCGAGCCGCTAAAAACTTGGGCGAGCCTCCTCGGGGCTCTCTCACGCACGCGAGAGGCTCGATATGTGCCCCTTGCACGCGCATCGACGGGCCGCGGGAGGGAGAGACGTTGCATAAGGAGACGCCGACGCCGCGAGGCTATCGACTTTTACGTAACGTTTGAGCAAGGAGGCCGCGTGCGTGCGCCCTTCCGTCCTCCTCTTGTCTGCTTCGAGGATTATATTGGGCGAGAGAGGAGAGGATTTGGGTCGCTGCAGGATGTCGGTTTTTTTGGATCGGGTTTTGCGGCAGGGGTCGAGCGGGTTGTAATTTTGACGGGGGATTGCGTTTGTGAGCGTTTGTAAGCGTTTGCAGAATTATTATACTGGAAATTAAGGTACTTGAAGGATACGGCTCAATCTAATGATTATATTTTGTTCGGCAAGATATTTTTTTTTATTAAAGTATGTTATAAGTTTCTTAAATATATTTATATTTAATTATTTATTTATTTAAAAACTGAATATCGTTAAAATAAAAAAGACTCACGAAAAAAATATTTTTATATCAAAGTTCCGCTGTTTTGAACGGCTGACTTAAATTGATTCGTTCTACTTGAATATTCAGCAAATACAGTCCTTTCCAAACTTCTCATTTCAATGTTTAGTTTGTAAAAGAAAATAAATTCAAACCCAAATCGCTCTTTCAAGTCAGTAGCTCTCAAATCTCACTGTTGTTTCAAACAAAACTTTTACCCAAGTTCAAAGAAACAACATCATTGACAACATCGAAGAAGCCAACTCCCCTTTTAATCCTCGCACTCTCGCCCCGCGAAATCCTCGCGAACGAAATTAGCCGCGAGGAAGAAAAAACAAAAGGCGGATATCGCCGCGGAGGAATAACGAGGTATAAGAAAGGAAGAGGACACATAAGAAATTCAATATGCAAGCCGTCAGCCGAGATATAGACTTCGCGCGACTGTCGAGAGCGCGTGGGGGTTAAATAATTGCATCCGACGGAGCAGCAGCCGCCGCCGCCGCCTTTGGCTCTGCTCCTGCGGTCGCTTTGTGTTTGTTTATCCTGTTCGAGAGCGATGACGCTCACCTGGGAACGGAAAAACGGAGTTCGGTTCGCCGAGCCGTTATTAATCACGAGGAAAGTCACCGGGCGGTTTTCGGGGCCGGGAGAGAGACTTACTCGTTTTTTTGAGGGGGCGAATGCATTTTTCCTTGAAGAAAAATGCGCTTTTTCGGAGATCGGCGTTCGAGGTTTTACAGTAATAAACGAGGATTAATGATTCCGCGGCGCGTATTTCACTTTCGACCTCCGGTTCATCTGTTTTCAAGGACACTTTCATCCATCATTCTTTAATTAAAAGCGGGGGTTTTCCCTCTTTTCAATAACAACTTTTGAAAAATGATCCGAGTTTCAGATCAATCAAAGAATTTCAAAACTATTTGCACACAAAATCCTCGAAAAAGGCGCGATATCCACACTGAAAATTCCAGTAAAATTCTTCCGAAACTCTCGCCTATTTCAAAAAAAAAAAATCACCCGTCCAGCCGCATATATCCCCGTCGATCCCAGCCGGAAAAGGCCATCGGCGCGCGGCTTAAAGCGCAATCGGCGGTCTCGGCGCCGCGGCGCTCCTCAAAGCGCGTCACGTCGGCGCTCGGGCCGCAAAATAATATGCGGCCGGCCAGCGGCTGATTACACGTGTCCGCCACCCCCCGCCCCTCCCCCTCCGAGTGTGCGGAGGCACGCACCGCAAGCCGCCGCGCAGCCTAATCCGCGGCGCGGGCCCGACCCCCAATCGATAGCTAATTCGATGTGCCCGCGCGGCTTTTTTCTCTGGCGAGGAGGAGATGGCGAGGAAGATCGCTTTTTGGTGCTTTTTTTGGGGGGATTCGGGCTTGTGGGTGTATTCTGCAAGCGTGTGTAAAAGGACTGCAGAAGCGGTGTAAAAAGTCGATGACGTAACCAGGCGTAGTGTGCTTTGTCAAAGGGAGGTATTTTAAAAAGTTATTTTAAAAGGGATAGGACGACAAGTCATTGATGCCTTCTGACGTTAATTATATTACCGGTTCACGAGTCGCTTTTTTAATTAAAAAGAGTTCTTTAATTGAGCGAAACTAATATTTAATACTCGAATATATAATAATTTACCTGGATCTTTGATCCAGTATATAATATCTCTCAAACGCCTTTACAAGTTACGAAAATCGTCGCTAACGCAGCACAGATTAAGTCCTTAAAAAACAATTCAAAAAGAATCGCCGGGTTACCGGTTATATCAACCGAGAGAGCTGGCCGCCCTCTAAAATCTGCCGTTAAAAAGACCTCTCTTACATCCTCCTCCCCCGCCGCCACCAAAAGATCAGCCTCGCGCACGCTTATTTATATCGGTCGGTCTCCGTCGCAGCAGCCTCCCGGCCCCGCGCGGGTTAACGTAAACGAGACGAGCTCTCTCTCTCTCTCTCTCTCTCCGAGGCTGCCGAAGAGCTTAGATCAACGGCATTCATATTGAACGAGGCGAGGCTCGCTGAATATTCATGGCGTCGTGTAGCCGAGCCGCCACGGACTCGGCGAAGACTCGGGGGCGGCGAGGAGGCCGCGCGGACGGAGGCACGTGCGCTCTCTCTCTCTCTCTCTATCTCTCTCTGCCTCGGCTCTGCCTCCTTGCGGTGCGCTTTCAATTCGAGCCTTGCGAGAGGTCTAATCGACCTCCTTCCTAACTGCCGAGCGGATTTTTTGAGCTTTTGGAGGCTCTTTTTCGGGATTCGGCTGTTACCTTCGGGGTTTTTTTTTTTTTTTTTTTTTTTGGTGTAACGATGGGAATTCTTGAAGCTAGAGGAAAGTGATAAAATTATAAGCTTAAAGAAGTATTTTCTACATTGCGCTATATTTTGACAAATATTGTTGTAAGGAAATCCAATGCTTGAAAAACATCTTGTTTTTAAATAATTAAAAAAATAATAATCATCAAATATAGAAGAGCCAACTATTTCGAATTTTAAAATATCTTCCCTGATATGAACGTTAAGCAGTTTTTGGCCAATTCTTAGCTTTTTTGTAGTTGAAAACGACAAATTGCTATTATTTTTTGCCATTATCAAATAATCAAATATGTTTGCTCATGAATATTTCAGTGTAATGATATTTTATCTTTTAAAATGATTTTCCAATTGTTTTTATTTAGTTTAGGTATCAATATTAGCTAAAAAAAGCTCTATTTAAAATACACGTTAACCAGGCAGCTTCTCTTTCAGAGGACACCTGCAAAACATAAAAACTCGATTCCTCCTCCTCAAAAAAGCTCCCAGCCAGTAGGCCCGTCATCCAGCGATCCGAGAGCGACACCCGCTATACACACCTTGGCTACAACCCGTCGCGGTAATTAAACCCTCCTCGGCGCATCGGCGCTCGGTGGATGTGCTCGAAACGAATTTTCGGAGGGAGAGCCGAGAGAGGTCGAGTGTCGCGCGCGAGCTGCTCGATCGGGCCGCACAAACGACGTTTCCCGGGCGCGTGCGCCTCAAAGCCCCGTCGTCGTGTCTCTCGTCGCTCTCTCGTATAACCCGCCCGAGCCTCCGGCCAGGATCTCGACGAGCGCGATCTCCACTTGTACGCGACTCCGTGCCCCTCTCCTCCGTTCTTCCTCCCCGCACGAAGTGCGCCGATACGACCTCCAACCCCCGGAACTTTGCCAGGTGTTCACGGACGGATTTCGAGAGCTGCTTCTTTAACTGGCTGGCTCGCGGGGGAGTGGAATTGAGAGGCGAATGATATTGCGGAGTGCGTGACTATTTTTTTTGATGAAACTTTTAATAATTTATCCTAATAAGAGACAGGACACAGTTGGGTTGTAAATTTTAGTTTATTTTATAACCCACTTTCTCTAAACTCGACTGTACGAACTCGAATCCGAAACTCGAAGCAATCGCGGAAAGATCGAGCGCCAAGACACACGGAGCGCAGCGAGAAATTTCTTTGCAGCCGCGAGAGCCCAAGAGAGAGTTTCGCCCCCTCTATTTCAACCTCGTCACTCGCGCCATTATCCCATCCTCGACCTTTCCTCCCGCGCGCGCGCCTCCGGTCGGCGAACAATTCGAGCCCTCGGCCCGGGCGAAATAAAAGGCGCGCGCGCACGCAACAATCCGCATTGTCCCGTCTCTCGAATTCCTCGGCTGCATTGTGCGCATCGGCATTTCCCGTTGTTTATCATCAACTCTCCGGCAGCGCGAATCCTTTATCGCGGCGCCCGGCCTCTGGAATATAATTTTAGCGAGAGAGAGAGAGAGAGAGAAAGTTCTGCTCGCGCATTATCGAGCGCATCGCAGCTCATTTATTTCGCCCCCTCCCCACTCCCTCCCCGGGATTATGACGGCGAGTAATAAAGAGCATCGGGAGCTGCTCGGGAGATAAGAGGACTTTTGGGCCGGACAATGGTTTCTGTAAGCTCTGCATAAATAAGAGAGGCCGAGATGTATTTTCGTCGATTATTACGGGTTTTGCGCGTCAATAGAGGATAGTTATTTCGTAATCAATTGCACCAATTCACTATATAGACAGAGGAATTTCGCTGATAACACAAAGATAAAAGTAATCATCCCTGCAAATTTCGAAATATTTCTGAATTACAATTTATCGGTTCGCCTAAGCAATTCCTCCTTATAAGGAACTACTCTAATAACCGACTACTTTCAATTCCTCCGCATAAGCAACCACTCTAACAACCGACTACTCTGCAGCTTGAACGAGTCACCCTCGAAAAGGATCGAAATTAACCCCGCGGCACACTCAACCGTAGCTTAAAAACCGGCGCAAAGGTCCAGTGCAAAGCGGCACCGCGGCGGCTTATCCGGGGGAGAAAAGAAACCCCAGTGAACCAGATATTCCCCCGTCCGGGAGAGAGAGCGAGAGACAATGGAGCGGAGCCGCGCGAGCGAGCGACGAGTCTACAAAGGGGGCTGCTAAAGCGATTCCTCGGGGGCAGACGCGAGCTTGCGAGGGGACGACGGCCCCGACACCTCGAGGACCCCGTCGGGCCGAAGTGTCTTTCCTTGCGGGTCGGCTTCGGAGGAAGCGAAAAAAAGTGCCGGGCACCCAGTTGTTGTATGGTAACGAAGAGCTTTATTGGTTTCGGTGTGGATTTGATTTTGTGTTTGATAACTTGCTTAAAATTGCTCTGCCGGTCACTTTCAAATTGCGGGCATAAGACCCGTTCTTGCTTATTTGACATCCGTCCAATTTGTACGTTATTACAAGATACAGTTTTGCCAGAAATCTTTCGTTTGACTGTAAGCGAAACTACACAAAGATCAAATCACTTACCCGAATAATATCACGTTCCGCGCGGATATCATTTACCAATCGAAACCAAACAAGACCCACTCACCCGGCAATCGGTATCAATAACACCCCTCCTCGCTCGCGCCTTCTAAAAGCTCGCGAAACAACCGGGTATACCTGAACGAAGCCACACCCACGCAGAGAGACTCCTTCGCTCCTCATTGTCCAAAGTAATAGCTCTCGTTTCTCCTTTATTCTCGTGACCTTTTGCACGACTTTATTTCCCCCATTGTTTCTAACCCCCCCCCCTCCCGCTCCCCCCCATTTACCCTGCTGGCGTAACGGTGTTCATAACTCTTTCTTGATTTCTTGCCGGTCGGCATTATATTACACCCCTTCCTTTGTCCACCGGCCTATACGGTTCTGCTGCTGATAGTTTTTTTTTTTCTTCTTTTTTCCTCCCGTTTCAGAGGCAGTCGATTAAGAGTAAGTTACTATAATTCTTAAGCCTTTAAGACCAGAAACAGTTTCGGGAATTGGCAAGGAATAAAATGAAATCATTTTGTGGATTACGGAAAAGTCGAGGGATAAATTTTACAAGACTGTTGAAAACAGAAATTTATTTTCATTTGATAACTCATACTTTAGTAAGATCTAGTTTAATTAAATCTCATTTCTCTTTATATAAAAAAAAAATCGTTTCGCATTACCGAAACTCGTCTAAAATTTCAACTCCAAGGTCCTCTTTTTTCCTTTTCCGTCTAGGTTCCTTCTTCTCCATTCGAAGGAGAATTAATGTATTTTTTTTTTTTTTGGCTTATTAGGTTACACCGCCGGGGATAATCTCGTTTCCTCGACTGCGTCATTCCCCGTCCAGACGCCGAACGAGTTTTGTTGACCGGCGCTTTTCTAACGGAATTTGCGTAGAAGCCGACAGCGCGCATTTTAAAAAGCTACAATTGCGTTAGCTTCTCAGAAGGCTCTTAAAAGAATCTATTACGAAAACCAGATGAACGAATCTACAGAATAATTAATCGCTGCGCAGTCCGAGAATATCCGAATTTATTTGTAATAAACGCCGATTAGCTTCGGAAATTCTTCCGGTCTATTTGCGGTTGATAGACTTAGAAGGGTTCAGTGACCAGGTCAAGCAGCGTCTGCGAAATGTTTTATTCACCGGCAGAAAAAAGAGAGAGAGCTGATCGAGCGTCGCTAACGCTGTATCTGATTTCAATTAACCGCAAGGGCAACCGATGACCGCAGATACGAGAGCCATGAGTTGGCACTCGCCGCTAAGAGTTGTTGTTCTTGTAGACGGAATCGCATTGATAAAGTGGAGTGGTTCCGTTAATTATTTACGGTTGATGAGTTCGCTTGGTTTATTTAGTTTTCTATTCGTTCTATTCGGGCTTTTGATTTCAAAGCTAATAGAAAACAGTTCGGTAAATATTTTCACTGGTGAAATGAATGTTTTTCAAGTGATTAAGTCCATTTTTTAGATTTAAAGTGAAACAACTTTGTTAAAAGTTCAATGGGCCACATTTTTCAAAGAAGATTTTAGTCTTTATGGTCTTTAAAATATTTGTTTGGTTTGGTGAAATTGTTTTTTTCTAGAGTTGTGTGTATTTTTGTGCGACTAAAAAGGCAGTTTGTCATACACATTTACGTTTTAAATCTGCTGAAAAAAATTCGTGCTCCGTTATTAAATTATCTGGCTTATTTGTTCAACGACAAATCCTGAAAAATTCGTTGAAAGATAAAATGCAGTTATTATCTATGGTGCATTCAAAAATTTGAATTCGTTAAATAACTGAATAAGAAAAAAATATTAATAATCCAGATATAAATTTTAATTAGTCGAAAAGAAAAAATTTAGTATCCCATCGCATCCCAATTTAAGATTTTTAAGTACCAATAAATCAACGATTCCCTCAACTACCTTCCCCCTGTTTTCCAATCTCCCTAGTGGATTTTAAACGCAATTAAAAATCCCGGACCTTGATCGAAAAAGTATATTCGCATCGATGTCCAACGCAGCGAGAGAGAGGCCTCCATCTTAATTGGCGGGTCATCCACGTGCTCGCGTACATAATCCACGCAAGAGGCGCGGGCAGCGCGAGGGGGGAGGGGGGGGGGAGAACCGCGATATCGCCCGCGGCGGTAATGTGTGCGGGATGATATAATTTTCGTTTAATTAAAACTGCGATATCGCCGCGGCGCTGGAAATTGAAAGCCCGGGATGGGAACGCGCCTGCTTTTGTTGCGTGGGGGTATATATCGGCGGGGTGTATGTGTGTGTGGGTCGATCGGGAAAGTTCTCGTGTTTTAGCTTTTGCGTGAAATTAGAAGGGGACTGAAGGATGTGAGGCTCCGGTATTTTGTAGAAGCAAATTATGGTTTGAAAATTTCTCAACTTTTTGAGCAAAAATTTAAGAACAATTTTGATGCAATTGAAGTTTATACTTTTCTGCTAAAAAATGACGTAATCTTCTAAAACCTCTCGAGACAAGGCTTATCCAACGAGTATTTATCGCCGCCGAAGCTAAGCTACAAGCACGCATTTACCGTAAATCTAATTTCACGCGCAAAAATGAACGGGGGAGGGGGCGCATGATGTTTGTTTTCATAAAACAACCGAACGCTCGGTCGCTCGCGACGACGAGAAATTTTTTCAACCGTGAATAAAATACTACCCGAAGAAAGCTCCCACTTCGCCTCCCGGGGAAAGGAGAAAGACGCGGACGCGAAAATGCGAGAGAGATCTCTCGCGAAAAAAGGAAGCGCACGAGAGATGGAAAAACTCGAAAGTCGAGAGGAGAGAGAGAAGCACGCCGCCGAAAAATAAAAGGAGGCGCGAGACAGTGACGGTTGTTCGAGAGTTCAGCCCTTTATTCTTCCCGAGCCGAGGATCCTAATGCTTTTTCCCGGAGTTCGGGGCTCTCGCTTTCCGAAAATGTTTAGCGATTCTCTCGAGTAGTGGAGGAGTATAATTAGTCAGCCTATGGAAAACTACGATATTAAACAACTGGAAGTAAATTTTTTCGAAAGTTACTCCACGGGGCCAGATAACGAAGCCGAAGTTGGGTTAATTAGAATTTTCTGTACTCCGATTTCTGAAATACAAAAGTTTCGCACGCTTTTACGTTATATACCCGCTGCCGGTACGTTTCTAGATTAGCGCATTTTCTGCAGCTACCGGGTTGCTTTAATTATAGTGCACTTCAATATCAAAGTTTCCCTTCATACTTTGCATCGTTAAAAATCCTCGAATTATTGTATTTATCCTTTTGTATACATTTGTTATTCAAGTTCCGGAAATAACAAGAGACGATGAATCTTTTGAATTTATTTGCTGACTTTGTATTATATAAAAAGAAAAAAAACTATATGCCACTGGGTTTAAAATTTTAAACCTTCATATAGGTTTAACTTTGAATAAACAAGTATTTGCTTCAAAAATGTACTACAAACTGAAAATAACTTTTTATCCCAAATTATGCCCAAAGGGGCACTTAATCAATTTTCAATCTAAAATTAAAAACCTTTCAGCCTCAAAATCTACACCCCCAAAGCAAAGCTCGCAAACGAATAACCAGAGCATTACTTTGTTCCGGATAAGCAGTTAAAATTTAATTGAATAAAGATTCAACTCGCAAAAAAAGTTCCGACTGACAAGCGAAACGAGCAGCGGCCGGGCGGCGTATCTCGTTGAGGGATGTACTGACAACGCGGCGCGCAATAATAGTCCCCGGAGAGTAGAATACCGTCCTGTACATCGCGATAAGCCCCGCCGTAATATTAATACATTAATGCGGTTAATTAATATAGCGAGCGGCGGCGGCGGCCGCGGTTTTATTCGATTATTGGCCCGGCGAGCGGCGCATCTCCTAATTTTTGAATGTTTGATAACAAAGCCACCGCTGCGGCCTGGCAACTTTTAATTAGTCGCTGAATTTTTTAGTCAATAAAAATACCCGGCGCCGACGCGCAAAATTCCGCCCGGAATCCCGGCTTTTTTAACGAAGTTTGCGCTGATTTTGGGCCGAGTTATTGTAAAATGCAAATATGAACAGTATCGGGTGTCGCATTAACATAACTAATGATTTTAAGCGCCGGACGCCGCTGATGAATAAAGAGTCGGGCTCGTTCGTTAACTGGAGAATTTTTTATTTAAATATTAAAAATTCTAGACTTGAAATTCAAATCAAAAAGAAAATTGAAATTTTACACGGATCAGGATCAATGCGGTGAGTCTATTATGATTGAATGACTCTGGACACTTTTATACATTTGTGAATAAACGTATCTATCGCATCATAAACTAAATAAATTATCATAATTTATTCTCTAGTATAATAATTTTTAGTTACATATCATCATAGAGCAGTAAATATTTCAAAACTGTGTAAACACTCGTAAAACTCGTAAAGGTAAAAAGGTAGACTAGAATAAATAAAAATTTCAGAATAAGAGCATCTTAAAGTTAGTTTAGCTATCTTCTTAAATTACATTTTTTATCCTTTCCAAACTTAACTAAAAAACTATATCTCCAGTTAGTTTTCGATTCATCGCCAGAGATTTTTCAAACGGAACACATTATTAGAAAAAAATAAAGTCCAAAAAAAAAAGATCTTTCCCCAAAACGTCCCCAAAATGCATAAACAACCCAAACGAACGAGCGATATTTCCCGAGGCAATCGATCCGCCTGCAAAAAAAAGGCCCGTGGAAAGGGAAGTAAGTAAAGGGGGAAGCGCAGCCTGCGAAAAACTACGGAGCCTGCAGTCGAGGATGGAAAATAAACGCGGCGATGATGCTCGGGAGTTTGAAACAATTAACATAACAAAGCTCTCGCGGAGGGAGATAGAGAAAGAGATAGACTCGCTGGGTCGGTTTTCAGCCTGGCCGAACAACGGCGGTGCGGAGGAAAAAGAAGGCTTGAAATAAAAAATGCACGCGGCGGAATGTATTCAGAGCAGACGATGCTTCGCGTTATCCGAATGTGTAGACATCGAATGATGACGAATGTTTTTTTGATTTTAAAACGAAAAGGTCTAATTTTATTTCCTTGCATGATTGAATGATTAATATGGGTGCTCGATAATAAATTAGAATCCAAAAGAGAACCGACACGCTTTAAAAAGATTTCAAACGGTAAAAAAGTTGTTAAATTTTCGCATTGAAAGCGACTTTTCACCACATTACGCCAATAAAGCACTTTCAGCGCCTCAAATGACTCGTTCTATATAGCTTCGAAAAGCAAGCACTTTAAAAATATCGACTCGGTCTTGATCGACGACAAAGTTGAGAAAACCAGATCAAAGCTGGGGGAGATAACATGGACAGTGCATCTACGTGTAAGCCGATGCGCGTAAACTTTAGGCAAGAGAGTGAGAGAGAGAGACTCCCGCCTCGGCGCACTCGATATGCATCTACTTAGTATATACATTGCCCGAGCAATCTTGCAAACTTTGCCCGACTTTTCCTCAATATTTATACTCTAACAAAACCCAGCCCCAGTTAGCAGTTCTATTTTCGTTGTGCTCGAGCCGCTTCTTTTGAGGAGCTTTCTAATCGAGGATTCGATTCCTCGCCCTTATGTCTCGCTGGTTTATTCACGAGCAGGTGGAAGAGCTAAAAATAAATTAAATTTACGTCGCCCGCGGCTGTAAAACAGTCAAAAGTCTGTTTTACGGTCCAAATATGAATACGTACGAAGATTTAGGAATATCGGTTTTTGATGTTTTTGAAAAAGGTTTGCAAAACCTACTTTTACGTCGATGTAAAAGCTACATTTTCAAAAAAAAAAAGACCTTTTCAGTTTTTCGCAGATAAGCACGCGTTGACTTAAAAAACATCAGACGATGACCAAGCTCACATTCCATCCTTCGCGACTCCTCAACACCGCCAGCCCCCTCCGAGGCTCGGTCCTAAATGAAATTAAGAAAACGGCGAGAAGAGAGCGTAGAGAGAGCGAGAGCGCGCTAAAAACCGTTCTAGAAAGCAGCGATTTACGCTCACTCTAAGGAATTAGAAGGCAAGTCAGCGCCGGGGAAGCTCCTCGCGAAACACACAATTCACGATTTGCATTAAGCGCCGTTTCTTTTGCCAAGTGGCGCCGAAGCTTTTACGCGTCTTTACGAGTCCTTCGCGTCGGATGCGTTTAAGCCCTCCCTCCCCCCCCCCCGCCCCCCTCCCGAAGAAGACGCCCGAGGAAATGTTTTTGAATACCGCTGCGGCGGCGGCGGCGGCGGGAGAATAGGCCGAAACGCTGCCAAAATCTCGAGAGTAACACCAACGCCAAGTCTTTCTTTACTCTTCAACGACCGGGAGAGCAGCTCCCTGTCTTTCGCCCTCCGCGCGCGCGACTTTCTCTCTCTCTCTCTCCCTCTTTTTTGGCTCCCGCCCTTTTCACGCTCTCGAGCCTCGCGCCCGGCTCTGTGCTTTTTTTTTTATGAGCGCAGGCAGGCAGGCTGAGAGAGAGAGAGAGGAGTCGCGTGTCACCGAGATATTTTTCGAGGTCTGCGCTTGAGGAACGGAGGAGCTTTGTCGCGGCCCCGAGGAATTTATTGTTTTTTCAACTGATGGATGGCTGTTTGACTAAAAGTGGGTGCTTAAGGGTTCATGGTAGTTGTCGTTGTATGCCTGGTGGGAATAAAGGAGGATTTTCGCTTCTGAAATCCCATTTGCAAAGTACTTGCGAACGCGATGAAAATTGATAGATTTCTTTAAAAATATATAAAATACGCGACGAGAACAAAATTAATAAGCAACGGTAATTCCCCTCTTCACTTCCAAAGTAATAAAGCGTCCGTCCACCCAATTATTATCGTATCGGCAGCTAATCGCGGAGCCGCGACAAAAAGCCACAGCTGATAGTCGGCGATTGCGCCTCGTATTGATTAGCTCCGAGCGCCCGAGCAAATCCTGTTTATGCTCTCTTGCCGCGCGAGAAAAGCGAGCTGACAATAAAAAAAAAAAAGTGTCCCCCTCTCGCGAGCCTACATCAAAGAAGAGCCTCCGCTCCCCCCCGGCGGGCGAGTGTGCTTATATAAGCTTTCGGGTAAATATTTGCGTTTCTGTCCAAAGTCGTTTAGGTGCCCGGTCAATGAATGATTTTGCGTGGATGGGTGGACTAAAATCGCGCGTTAGCCAATCGGAAGAAGGACGAGACTTTGCGTGATTTAGATTTTAAGGGTAGTTTATATAGAACAAAATATGTGTAAAATGTAACAATTCTCTCTTACCTATATATCCGAGAGAATCTGATAAAGAAACCATAATATATACTTTCTGAAGCTTATCTAACTTAAAATTGCCTTAAAAATGCCCAACCAAATCCTCAAGGCCGCTCTCTTCTCCTTTCCGCGCGAGCTGTGCTCCAATCTCCAACATCAGCCAACATAACTTAAAAGCTACATAAAAGTCACTTACAACAATGTAACGAGCGGCCACGCGGGGTTCTCAAAACTGCACTCGGCACGCGCCACGCCTCGCGCAAACAGCGCTTAAAGGCGAGATTGATTGAGCCCCGCTCCTCTTTGCTCGCGATATGGATAAAGAGTCCAAAGCGGGTTGAGCAAAAGATACTCTCCCGGGCTGGCTGCTGATTCCAGGAGTATTTCATGTCGGTGGATGGGTATAGGGAATCGAGCGTGTTTCTGAACATCCAGAGCGTATATTCCCGGAGACTCTGATAGGGGGAGTGACAAAAGAACTCGCGTCGCTCTTAATGCGCAGCGAGGCGCTCCTTCCAAGTTCAAGGAGCTTGCGAATTCCTCGCCCATTGCGATACATTAATTTTCACTCGCTCAATGGGTTTAAGCTGGGCTCGAGAAGAGACGGCTCCGCGAACTCGATTAACAAGTATACCATTCCAGTCACGTTTATATGTTAATTTATTTACAGTGCCGGCGTGCTTTAGTTTAATTTTGGCAGGGCCGAGTTGAGTGAATGTGGCTAATTTGTATATGAATCGGAGAATAAGTGTTTTATTTTCGTTCTGTATCTTTATAGCTTTATTTTTGCTTTTATTTGACTGATAGATGTATTCTTTACTTCCTCCTAGAGCAAGGTTTGCGATAGTAAGTTTTGGAGTTCTTCTAAAAACCTTTTATAATTGCATTTTAAGGTGTCAGGAAGAAGAATAAATGGTTTTTGAAAAATGTCTGTATGGATATTGTGTGTGCGAACGGATTTTCATCGTCCACGGCTCATTTATTTATTTTTTTTTTTTTTTTTTTTTTTTGATGGGGGAAAAATCTTTTTTTGTTTAGCTTATTTGTTTTCGTTTTATCGCAAATTTTCGGTTTTCGAAAAGTTTAGTTGTACTTTTTTTTAATGTTATATTTGAGTCGAACAAAGACCATTTTAAAGAGCATAAAACATGCATGATTGTTATTTTTTATTATTTTTATATATAGCCTTCATTTATATTTATCTTTAATACAATGCATACATTGTTAACAGTTTGCTAATTTTTTTTCAAATAAGGAAAAAAAAGAAAATCTGATCTATATACATCCATCTCTCGCTCTTTCTCTCGGAAAAAAATGCAATAACAAGGCGAATCCAAGACGTCTCTCGAGCCCGCCCGGCGGAAAAATGCGAGTCGGCCTAAATTCCCGGCGCCTCGCGCGTAAATTCCTCGCTTCAATTACGACTCAGCGGGAATCCCGTCTCCTTGCCGCTCGATAGAAAATACGTGGGCGAGCGCGCACGCACGCGATCGCCCGCTCCTGCTCGAATATCGCGCGCTCGAGGAATGCGAGGGATATATATATATATATATATACTTATGCGGGGAGGAAAGACGCGCGGATCGACGCTGTTTCGAATTCTGGGAGATGCTGCGGCGACGTTTTGGCAAATGAGATTTTTTTACTTATAAGGATCTTTTCTCGGCAATGCTTTCGCTTGTTTTAATTTGCATTTTTAGACCTGGATTTGAATGCCCGTTTTAACCGCAGAGATATAATCTTTTTAATATTTTATCTTTCATTGCAGTTTAAAGCGCTTTGAGGACTTACTATAAATTATTTGTACTGTATAATGGACAGAAGCTTTGTAAGCATTAAATTTTTTGGAGTACTTTTTTAAAAATTTTAAATTCAGATGAATTCCTAAAATTCTCAAAAATTTTTTAGTTTTCAACAGTTAAAATATTACAAAGTCAAAATATTAAGAAGAATTTTCTGATTAAAATAGGCAAAAGGATATTGCCTGGACTTGATTTATCAACGTATAATCTGTGAAATTTTCATTGTTTATTTATTGTTTATTTTTTCAGATCACTTTTACACCAACCTGAGGTAGGTATATTTAAATGGCAGAGAATTTTCAAACGTACCGCTTAGGTATAGGAATATCCAAACTAAGTTACTATAGAAAACTCGTTTAATAAATAATTTAACGCAGAGTGAAAGCATCAACCCATCGATATACTTAATAATTCTCCAAATCCTCGCGCATCCCCGTCGTTCCATTTCTCGCGCGGCTCTCATCTCGTTGTCCGCGCGTCTCTCTCGATCCTCAAGCGAAAAGTTTCGCGTCGCGAAGAATACTACGGCCGCTCTCTCTTCTTTTTGTTTGCACCCCGAATGAAAAGCAGCCGCCGCTTTCGGCGCTTCGCGGGGGCTGAGATGTTTTCGGGGCCTCTCCCCGTAATTGATTTCTCGCTCCGGGAAATTGAATTTCAGTAAAATTCAGCAGTCGCCCGGAAAATTGAAAATTTTTCGAACTTTCGAGCATAATTCGAGCGATTAAGCCGTCTGCCTCCCTCCTCCTCGACTTTTGGAAGAGTTTTATAATGACCGCTTTCCCGGAAAATATTTTCCCCCCCGGACAGTAATTGAAACGTTGCGAAATGAGATATCGGAGGCTGCAGTTCTGGATCTAATTATGGATTTTTTTTTAAAGTTTCGAACGGAAAGTACCAGCGGGGAATACTGGATTCGATCGTTGCATTATTTAGCATTTAGTTAGCGAACGCGGACGTGGCAATGTAATGCGCATTGTTTCAATAATAAATCTATAATGCAACTATACGCGGACTGAATTATTAAATGATAAATAGATGATTCGATTCTGGAAATGCAGATCCATTATATCTGGTAAGCCCTGTCTGTCAATTTACAGAAATGGAATGAGATCTGAATTATGAGTGCATTAAAATCTTTGGGCCGATCGAGTGCAAGAATATTATTGAAAATTATCATCGCTTATTCATTATCCGAATTGTCAAGGACTTGAATAATTCAAATCCGCCAAGCTAACGGACGAACTGAATTTTAAACAAAGTTATTTTTAAAATTAATTCGTACAAAATTCACTCTAATTTAAAAAAAACATTCAAATTTCGAACCCGAAGCATATCAAACACCTCGGCGCGATCGTCGATATACCGCTGAATCCAACTATAAAAAATTCATTAAACGTCCTCTCCGTCCTCCAGGACTCTCCGCCATCGGCATCAAACAGATAACCAATCGCGGCATCGGCGGCGCGTCAAAGGGAAGCCCCGGCCGACAAAGGGGTGTCAGTCGCCGGGTAAAAAGCAAGCCGGAAACGCAAAGAAGGCTCGGGCGGCCGCCTCAGACGGGAGGCTCGTCGCCCGGCGGTCAGTGGCGCCCCTTTGGGAGACTCCGGCCGCAGCCCTAAATCAGGTTTCGGTCCCCGAGGACGAACGATCGCCAGAGGGAGACGCCCGCCTTTTTAGTCGGTTTTTAGGTTCGAGTCTTAATGAGTCGCCTCGACTGACGGCGCGGCGGTGGAGGATGAATTTATCGTGACGCGGATGGATTTTTGCTTTGTGTCGTTGTTTCAAACAGACGGTGCTTTATTTTGGAAAATCATTGATTATATTACGTATCTTCTCTTGAAAAAGTGATGACGGAAAGTTGATGCGTGAATGAAACGATTGTGATTGGCTGATGATTTTCATGTAAAATTAGACCAGATTGAGTACGATCTTAACGTTACTGTTGTGTTAAAGAACGTACATGTGATTGGACTAGCAGAGTAAACTTTATAAATTATTTTATTAAAGTTTCATTTTAGAAATATTATTTATTATTAAAACTATCGTAGTCTAATACAGAATATATTTAGCTCGCAGCGCGCTTGAATGACCCTCGTTGTATACTATGATTAATAATTGTAATGTATTATAATTAATAGTAATTATTGCATTATGCATAGTTCGCTAATTATTTATAGCTGGCTAAAAAATTAATGAGACACTTTTCCTATAGAGCATTCAAAAGCAATTTAAAAACTAACAAATAAAAAATAAGGATAACCAAAAAAAAATATCCAGTTTCGCATTAATATAATCTACTTTTCGCATTTGCCCGGCTCTGTCTGTATCGATGTCTCCGGCTTCGTATTTTCCCTCACGTGCAACGTTATATGCCCAATGGGCGAGTGAGACTTTTTCTAAACATCGGCCGCGAGCTCGAGCCGAATACCAAAGTAGGATCGCCGCCAGCCAGCCCGCCGTTGGCCCCCCGGGCTTTTTCGAATCGCGCAAAAAATCCATAATTGCGTTTTACTCTTTCTACGTGAATAAACGTTAAATTAGAGCTGCGTTGTTTAGCTTTTTGTTTAGTCTCGCCGTCTGGAGCGCGATTTCTGATTTTTGTGAGTTAAAAGTGAGTGTTTGAATGTGGTGACAATATCTAATTATGAATTTAATGAAAAAGTATTTTTAACTTATATGTATTTATTGAAGCATTACAAAATAGAATTCTACTGTGTTTTCCTTTGAATTGCATGTAACTGTATGGTTTTATTTACTCGTTCGTTACAAAAACAATAAAGAATTTTTGGGTCGAATTTACAAAAAAAATTTGCAAGTTTAGAAAAAAAAAGGGGGAGAATTGATTTTGAAATTTTTTCGAAACTTTTGAATATTACCAATATTCAAAAACTTTAATAAAAGCCACACGCAAAGCATCAATCAGAGCGTTCCTTTGACATTCGCTTGATTCAAAATTACAATTTGCAAGTACGCCCCGGTTAACATGAAAATTGTTTCATGTAAATTTCGACTACGTGCCTGGGCGCGGAGCGCAAAATCCATTATGCGGTCATGACCATCAAAATTGCCTTTGAATCGGCCAAAAATATTCATTTTCCGCAAACATAGTTAATGCCGCCGGTGCGCAACAATGGGGGCTACTAAGCTTTTTCGCGAATAAACTTATTTGAATTATTGTTCGAATTGCTATTTCAAATGTTGTTTATTGATTCGGCGCTTCTCTGCATAGGAAATACAGAAGACGAAGTTGATTGTTACTGCTGCACTAGAAATTAGAAGGTGAAAACGTGTTTTAATCGTGATAAATGAGTCTATTCTTTTCTAGGCTTTCGTGATATACTGACTACTTTAAATACAAATTTTATCAGAACTTTATTAGCCATTTACTCATATTTTGTTTTAACCGTTCTACACTTAGCTCTTAAATTTATAAATAGAAGTAACATGCATATAAGCTATTCTGGTTACGCGGACAAACACGTTACCAACCCCTTCTCACCATAAAAGCTCAAAAACTACACCGACTCCCACTAGTCCGGCGGCCCGATCGAAATTACAAAAGCCCGCAGTTCTAAATCAGCGCCAATAAAAACAGCAATCAACAATCAGGCGACAAACTCTCGAAAAAATTCAGCGACGGCGGAGCGGAACAAAACAGCCGCAGAATGGAAGCTTTAATCAACTCACGTCCACCCTTCCCAAAAAAAAAAAACCAGTGGAAGAGCCGGGGGGAGGGGGGAGACAAAGGACGGAGAGAAAGGTCCCTTCTCCGATTATTCACCGAAAGGATCCGCAGACGCGGACAGCACGAGGACCGGAAAAAAAGGGAGCCCCCACAATGAGCGGCGTCGAGTGTCCCGGAGCACTTGGCCATCGCGAAACAATGAGATTGTTTTCCGAAACGCGCCGCCGCCGCCGCCGCACGGAAAAGTGGAAAAGGCCGAGGCGCGGCGGCGGTCCGACAATTTACAGAATCGACGCTGACCTGTGCGTAAGCAGTTCTTTTTTTTTTTTATTTCGCAAGGTTAGTCGGTGTTTTTTTTTTAGTTTTCTAACCTTCGGCCCGATGCTACTGATTAAATAGTTTTTTTTTTTCTATAATCTTAATCTTAACGAAATATATCCAAAAAAATAGCATTTTAGACTCTATTTTCAAAAATCAGCAAAGGGTCACATTTGATTTGAAAGGAAAAGGGCCGATCGGAAAACAAAGTCGACTGGAAGGGGAAAACGAATCGGTGCCCTCGATTCGACATCAATTACCGAGTTCAAGGCCGAGAGTCTTTCGTTACCTCGCCTCGCGGGGCCCTTAATCAAGTAGCCAAAAATTGCGTTAAGCCCGAACGTATGATGCCACTTAATAAAGGTTACCGGCCCGAACTTACGGATTCGGCTCAGGCGCGGTAGGCTGACCTGCCCGGAGAGCGAAATGCGCTTTCGAGATTGAACCCGATATCGCCATATACTTATTTGCACTTGCTGAGAGAAGGGAACGATTAGGCTGCGGCTGGAATCGAAACAAAAAATGCAATATTTTTATGACGATGTGAAATTTAATTTTATTCGGTGGAAAAGAAAACACCGGGATAAAGCTGAAAATTACCGTTTCAAATGAAAAATACTGGTTAATGCGCAGAACGGTAATTAGACCCACTGAGCTGTACAATTTAAAACTTTTAAAAAAGTATTAAATTTGGATTATCAGAACGTTAAAGTATTTTCGGTCTCAACTGGGATTTCGGTTGATGGCGAAATGCAAAACCCAATTACAAACTTAATAATGAATCTAATAAATGTTACACCAAGTACTTAAGGTTAATAACAATTTTAATAATACGATTGTGATAAAAGTAAATTAAGAAAATCCACGTAACGTAATATTATATTTACAGTAATCATTCGTTTTCGCCGCGAGTACAACAAAAGCTGTAATTACAGAAAATCTCCTCATTTAAAAAGCCCCGAATCTCCTTCGAATCCTTCGAAAAACATTCGCAGCAGCAGCAGCAACGGCAACGGCAGTAGCAGCAGGGTTCTGGGCATCATTAAATTTCCATTGAAAAAAGCTCGCTAAGTATCTTTCCAATAATCACGAACGCAGCCCCCGGAAAAAAAGGGGGACCGACTGTCGAGTCGCGAACAATTAAGGTAAAAGCGCGACGCGGGACGAAACACAGGAGGGGGGGGAGGGAGGGGGGAGAGCGAAATGGCACGGTTCCAAAAAGTCGGCCAGATTAATCAGCGCTTAAGGAAGTTTGCGACATGTTGATTCATCAACACGTTTCTTGCGCCCGCCGGAGACGGACAAGTTTTTAAGGCGGGCGAGAGAGAGAGAGAGAGAGAGAGAGAGAGAGACTCGCTCCGGCTGATCGATCGGCGAGCTTTCGCCGACTTAAATAAGCCTGCGCCGTCAATTTTGCAGCGTAAGCAGGCAGCTCCCCGCGCCTGAAATTTTCCAGGAGTCAAGCGGGATTAAAGACACGGACCGACGAGGCCGATTTGCGGATTTTTAAGCGCGGGGGAGCTTCCTCTGATTGTGACTGCAAGTAGAGGGGGGAGCTGTGGGTCGAAGGGACTGTTCTGTTTTCGCGAAGAATTTTTGGGGGCTGACCAAACCGACACTTTTCTACTGACGGAAAAAGCAGAATTTTAACGAGCTGCAAAAATTTTACCAAATTTTCTCCCGGAAATCTTCGCAGGACTATAAAAAAAACTCGCAGCAAAATCATTCCAAGCCCGAACTGCAGCGCGACGCGACGTTGCTCAAAGAGCAACCCGACGCGTAAAATCTCCCTCCCCGAAAAAGAAGCGCGTCCGAGCGCGCGGAAAGCGAAAGAGATATACGCGGCGCAGAGAAATCCGCGACAGCGGCAGCAACGAGATTATGGGGTATATACGCGCGGGGGGGGGAGAGAAGCAGCTCCTGCGAGCAATTTGCCTCTCTCCTCTCGGCGGTGAAGAGAGAGACTCCGAGCGGGAAAATAGCCGAGAGCGCAGGTAGATGGCTTTCTCTTTCGTATTCATGGACTCTGCCGGCTCTCTCCCTTTTTCCTCTCGGCTCTCGTGAAATTCTCCCGCCCTACGGAGATCTCCTCTGATCTGCCGCCGCGTCTGACGTTCAATACGTATATGGGATAACGCGGGGGGATACGCGGGCTTTTTTTAAGTCGAGCTGATGCCCGACCGATGGCTTCTCGACGTGTGTCTGCGATTCCGGTTATGCGACGACTCGATTTGACGGCTTTTCAGTTATTCCGGTTCGCGCGGCGATGAATATTGCAGCGGTGTTGTCGCGAACGTCACTTTGACGGCGTCGTCGTCGTCTTTATTCAAGTAAGTGAGCGGAACGTTTGCTCTATCAAAACTCGCACGCTTTCGAACTCGTTAATTAAAATATATTCTCCAAATAACTGTTCCAAGCCTAATCGCCTATTTTTCCTCTCAAACTCGATCCCAAAACTTTTCCCCTCCTCCCCCCAAACGCCCTTCGACTAAAGACATCACCCGGCGAAGATATCGCTTCCGCTTAATTCGGCCGGCCGGCCGGCGCGAAGCGCACACAATCCGCGGGGGCATTTTATGCAGAGTCCACGTTTAGATTGGGATAAGCAATTTGCCGGCAAACACAGCCGCGGCCTGTTTGCTCTGGGCAGCGCCGCCGCCGCCGCCGCCGCCGCCGACGTTTCCATTACACGGGAGAGCGCCGATACGCGCGGAGGCGCGGCGAGCCCTTTTGCGGTATTAGCGCGAAAATAAAGTCGAGTGGTCCGCGCAAATATTTCGTTGGGAGAGGAAGAAAGGGAGTTTGAAGTTTAGGGGGGGAGGTTTTGGGTGGACGGGGCGAAGAGTCTTGACCTACGTTTGAATGCCGTTGGAATAGATTTGATGACTTGCGATAGCGTTTGTATTACTTTCGACGTTTTTGTTGTGCGGTCAAATTGTTTTGTATACGAGCAGAGTAACAATGTGAATATAAAAATTACAAGAGTTTTAAATTTAGTTTAAAAGTTTACGTATTTATTCAAAATTATTAAATTTAATAAATTTACTTCTAGCAGAGTTTGCGTACTTCTATTTGTCTCTTAAGATAAAAATTTATTCATTTTCAACAAATAAATCGAGTATAATTCACTTACGTTTTTATTACGACAATGATTAATAAGATTTAATGAACTTTTTGTCACTCGTAAAAATCGTTTTTTAAACCAAAATTTTAAGAATTTTACTATGTTTAAATAAATTGTTCAACAGCAGCGAACAAATTTAAATTTAATTGAAAGTTAACTCTTTCTGTCCCAAGCAATGTTACACCATAACGCATTTATTTACGCAACATTTCCAGCACCTTTACTCAGTTTTTCAACAATCCTTCCACCAACTCTATCACCGCGAGAAACACATGGCGTCACCGTAAGTAGTACAACTCAACGTACCCACCTCCAACCTGCTCGCCGCACTTTCCCCTCCCCAAGCAGCCCGCTTAATTCCTCAAACCGCTTGCTCCAAAAAAAAACTCGTCCAAGCTTACAAAACCGCGAGCAGTCAAATCCGGACCATTAAAAATGTACGCGCATCGACGCGTGCCGGCCGCGAGAAAAAGGCGCTAATGGAAGTTCCGTGTCTGCGCCGCTAATTTGGCCTTTTCCGCGATTAGCGCCGAAATACTACACGAGCCGCCCTCCCTCCCCCCCGACCGGCAGACCGCCGCTGCCGCCGCCGCCGCCGCTCGGAAATCGAGTGTCACATGGCCTGCGACGAGCCGCTATGTCGGCTTCTTGCCGCCGAGCAGCGAATTTTCGAGTTTTGTTTGGCTTAGAGTATCGATTTTGTTGGGAAACGTTCGGCGGGGAGAAACGGAGGGGTTAGATATCGCACTCGCGTTTAAACGAGATGGTTTGTTAAAGAATTTTCGAGACTCGGGAGGTTAGGTGTTCTTGGAGTTGTTGCTTCGACACTGTTTGATAAGCTTGGCACTGATGGATAAGGAGGAAAAATTTTAGTTTCGCGAAGCAGAGACACATTTCACAAAGGTAGTTTCGATCCATAACGAAAAACCATCACATACGTTACCAAGTTTCACTTCGTTAATTTTTTAGGTTTAGTTTATGACAAATGTGTATACGTTAAATATTATAAAGCGACTATATTCTTCAAAAGTTGTTGCTACTTTGACCTCTTGAATTAAATAAAAAAACGCTTATCAGAATAACGCAAAGTTCCCCCGTTTTTGCGGAGCAACTTTGCAACGGTAACAAACTATTAAATCACCTCCATAAATTTTCCTAAACGTTGCATCATAAAAACTTTTTCATACCCGCAGCGTAAAGCATTTAGCAAACTATCCTTTTGCCCCGAAAAATATACCCCCTTCCTCCCCGAATAAATTCACCAGCGAAGCAGAGAGAGAGAGAGCCTTTATTAAATCGCTGCAAAAAAAAGCCCCTCTCTCCCCGGCAGGCACATTTCGCCGAGCTGCGCAAACCAGCTCTCTCGGTGCCACGTGAAAGCAGACAGTATAGCCCCAGAAGCAAAAGCACAGAGCTCCGCGAGGAGCTCGCCGACTCCTCTCTCGCGCGCGTCGTCACACACTCCACAGTCGCCCAGCATCTCGGCGTCACACTGCACACGTGGTCTCGTACCTTTATCGGGCTCGGCGGCGAGTCGGTGTTCGGCGCGCGGCTCGGGGCGGCTCGCGCTCCCAAGTCCCGCCAGGATCCGGGGGGTAGGAGGCACACACGCGCTTCGGGGGCGCTATCTGGCCATGATCAGCGTCGGCGGCACGTGGACTATAACAGTCGGCGACGGTGGGGCAGGACGGGAGGTCGGACACGTCGCAGAGAGGCAGATATGGACACAGAAAAAAAAAAGAGAAGAAAGAACTTCGACGGGGCACCACTCGAGAGCGCGGCGCGGCACACACTGGTTTTTTTTATATATATTAATATAATATAAATGCGCGCCTCTCCTCTCCCTTTTCTCGTCGATCGCTCGCGGCGCACCGGGGGAGAGTCAGAGAGATATATATTCTACGCGCGGGGAACGAAGATGCGGAGGAGGGAGCCTGACGGCGCGACTGCACACACCGGCTGCCTTTAGTTAGGACGTGCTCACTGCGGGCTCGCTCTCCGCGCACTGACGGGGGCAGCGCGGCGAGAGAGAGAGAGAGAGCGGCCGCCTGACGTCACGAGCCCACCACGCGCGCGAGAGGAGGGCTCGCGCATGCTCCGCCTGCCGGGAGAGCGGGCGAGAGACGCGCGGCGGCGACGACGACGACGACGACGACGACGACGACGACCCTCTCGCTCGCCGAGCGAGATCGGGAGAGAGAGCCCGCGGATTTTTGGGGTGTTTTTTTTTCATTTTACGTCTTTTCGCGTCGGGACAAGGAAGGGGGTGGGAAGGGGGCTGGTACCGAGAGGGGGTATCAATCGCGGCGATGATTGGACCGCGACGTCGTTTGCGGCGAGTGTTTGCGGTGCCTTTTTCCACTTTGCGGAAGGAGCGCCTGTGTTTTATTTACCCCTTTCATGAGTGGGTGGGTGGGAGCGAGGGGTGCGCGGGGCGATCGTCTTTAACGTTGGCTGGTATTTCGTTTGATTTTTTGCAAATTGCGGCGTTGTTTACTTGGGGATTGGTAAATTGAGTTTACAATTTAACATTTCTATTAACAAATGATAAATGACTCTAGCTATCTTCTTGTGTCTTAAATTATTCAATAATTTATGCAATTCAATATTTTTTAGAATTCACATTTATTAGGATTCGTCACATTGTTTTCTAGATAAATTAATTAAATAATTTCTTTAATTTATGTATAAAGCATGATAAATATTTAAGAATTTATATAAGAGAGACAATGGGAAATTTGGAACTTTCCTACGAGACAGATTTGATAACGAGACCTTTATCGCTTTCGATTTTGATAACTCGAGTGTAACTTTATTGATCTCTTCGAGCCGGGTGTATTAATAACCACAAAACCAAGCTCAAACGAACAATGTACCTTTACGTTGGATTGGCCCACTCGTGTTCTCGTCGCTTCTTTCTCTCTCAAATATTCACTGGCGACCCGCTCCTTTCTCACACCTCTCGAGTGTCGACTCCGAGCGTATAACCCTGTCCTTTTATACGCGCTGGTAAATACCTGCATTTCGACTAATATCTCCCGCGAAACTTTCGCGCTCCCCTTTAAAACCCAACGTCAAAGCAATAAATATTCCCGCCATTAATTACCATCAATCACGGCGAAAAAGGCGCTCACACTCGGAAAGTAAATCAGTATACCCACGGCCCTGCACTCATTATCCCGAAGCCGGTCGTTACCGCGGAAAAAGTTCGCGGGGGAGAGGGAGGGAGGGGAGAAGTTTCGGCCCGGGCGAAAGTTGAGGCCAAGTTTTCGAGAAAATCGACGAATCGGCGAGAAATGGCCGAGCTGCGCTCCCTCCCTCTCTCTCTTTCTCTCTCTCTCTCTTTTGTCTATTGACGAGTTCCGCGAGCGCGCGTCGCTCTTTTCAGACGCGGAAAACTTGCCTTTCAATTATGTCCGCGTCGATCGTAATAAAGAAGTCTCGCAAAAAAAAAAAAGAAAAGGAGCCGATTCTCGATTTTTCTCGAGCTTCCCTTCGCGGCGATCGCAGTGAATGCAGCTTTTTTCTTTTTTTGAAAGCGATCGACTGCCTTTGGGATTGAATTAATTGAGTAGGAATTATCTGGGACTCTTTTGACCGCGCAGAAGTTGAAAAATAGCTTTATGACTCTGATTACTTTTGTTCGCGCGACAGCTGCGATCTTTTTAAAAGATTTTATTAGAGAGATGGAATAAAACGCGTTTCGTACACCATAATGCACAAATACGGACATTATTACATTAATTTACGAGCGAAAAATCGAATGTTTCCCCAAAGGCGCGAGAGCGAATCCTTTCCCGATTTCGCGCTAAAGAGGGCCGTTCTCGAAGACGAGTTACCTCTGAACTCGATAAGCGCCATCATTAAAAAGTGATGAGCAGCATCCGACTAATTCGCAACCCCATCGATCCCGATCAAAGACCCCGCTCGAAGCCGGCACTCAATGTAGCTATCGGAAAGCATGCACACACACCTTTCGATACTCGGCGGGAAAGCCCGGCGCGGGAGGGCACTTGCTTTAAGCGCGAGTAGCGGCCGTCAGTCAGAATGTAGGTTGCTCTCCGGCAGCGAGAGAGAGAGAGAGAGAAAGAACTCGCCGTCAATCTCACTCCATCCACGTCGGCTCGTGACTTTCTTCCCTCTCTCGGTCCGGCGGCGGCGGCGGCGGCGCTGGATGGAAATCAATAGCCCTGAATAATGAACCCCAAGGCAACATCAGCCTCCTCTCGTCGGAATATCTCTTCCTTAATCCGTTTCCAGGCTGCGAGTCTTGCCTCCTCTCTCTCTCTCTCTCTCTCTCTCTCTCTCTCTGTCGCCGGCGGCCGCCTCGGGCCTCGAGATTCGGAGTCCTCTTCGAGTGCATGACTGCCGTGCGCGCATACACATACACGTGCATACACACGTAGGCGCGCGCGAGCGCAAGCCTATGTGTACGTATACGTACGAGGGAGAAGCGAGGCACTCGAACCTAATTCGCACGACTGACCCCGGAGGAAGAGGCTGGAGCTGAATTAGCATTGGTAGGTAGCGAGAGCGAGCCCTTTGTTTCCGAATGAAATGACCGTATATGGCAATGCTCTCTCTCTCTCTCTCTCTCTGCGTTGCCAGTCTGTTTAATGCCGGACTGCTATTTGGACTGATGATCGCACTGTTTTTGTATCGGGGTTCGATCGCCGTCGCTTATTCGAATTATTTTCGAATGGTTTTAATGCGAGAAATGTTACGGTGAAATGAATGCGCGCCGCGTATGATGAAATAAATTTTAACCGGCGAATAAAATAAATCCCCTGCAAATTCACATCGTTTACATTTAAAATATATAATCTTGTACGATGAAAGCTTTTATTAAATGTTAAGGCGTGCAAAAGATGTTAAAGAGTAAGAGTAAAATTTCTGAAAGTGTCTATACAAAGTAAGATCATCGATACTTTGCAATACATTGAAAATCAAAAGTCATTTTGGAACATGAAACATTATTCAATCCGACACGCTGAACATCACTTAATTACCGAACAAACGACCAAATTCCCGAACAGCGCCGCGCGAGCATTACATCAAACCGGGCAACTTCTCATCATCTTAATGCACGCCCGAACGGCCGATTCTCCCGACACGAAGGTCCTCCCCCACCCCCTCCCCTACAGGCGTCTTTTCAATTAGCATAAAAAATAAGCGGCGCAACTAAGTAGGTCTCGCGCGCGGCGCCGAGCGATTAGCATAATTGGCCCCGCGGTTTTCCAAATTGCCGGCACTCGGCCGACGTCTTCATCCGAGTTCGCGCGCGCGCGCGCGCGCCGATACAGCGAATAAATAGACCCGTCAATTTACATAGTCGTTATAGCCGCCTGGCAAGCCCTTATCGGCCTCGAGGAGCCTCCTGACCTGCTCTCTCTCTCTCTCTCTCCCTCTCTCGCGTGCACACACACACACTTTGAGCCACGTCGCTTTTGGGTTACCTTCCGTTTGCGATTCTACGTGTGGGTATACGTATGACCAAGTAATAAGCGGGGGAAGGGTCAATTCTGTTGGGCATCGACTTTTGAATTCGGATAGGCTGGGCCGGCTCGATAACGGCCGCTTTTGCTTTGGATCCGTGGCGCCATCTAGCGGCGGAGGACTGTAACAGTGACCTGGCCGGCGGAATTGGAGTATCGGACGCTCGATAGGTGCGGGAGTTAAACCCTTTTTTTGCGTGCTCCGTCGCTGTAACGTTCGAATGGGGCAGGACTTGCGTTTCGCGGAAATAAAATTTGAGACTATTTGTATGTACGTCTGGAAAGAACAAGTGGGTTTTTATTGGAAGGAGTGTATGATGATTTTACGAAAACATTTCACAAGAGGCGTACAAAATATAAAAAGTTGTCTGATAGACAGACTAAACTACTATACCCGTGTGAATTTTGGTCCATTGCAACAGGATTTTGAGATATTATTGTCTTTAATAATTTCAAGATATTATTTTCAAGATCGAAAAATACTTTTTAGTACTTTTAAATTTTGGGTTTCATCTATATAAGTATTTTATTTATAAAATTCAAAAGACAATTTAAAGCTCACGATATAGATACTATGCAATGTAATTTTTAATCGAAGTTCTGACGTGCTGAATCAAAACTAAGGTCATATTCGTGTTTAACAGATCAAAATACATACGGAATTAGTAATTTAGTCTGCGAGTCAGAACACTTTGAATTTTTTCTGTGCCTCGCGTTTTTATAATTTTTTAAGAATAAAAAATTATTCAATTAATCTATATTAGAAGTTTAAATATTACAATTCATGTTTTCCACACAATTTTTTAATAGCTTATGATTACTTTTAAAACATATATTAGTACGTAATATGCTCAGTGGATAAAAGTCTTTTGTAAAAGAATGCAAAAATCTTCTATTGTTTCATTGCACACACTTGCACATACTATTATGATAGACGAAAATAGGCAAAATCCTGCGAATAAATTGAATTTTAAAACTTCCTGGAAAGAGATGAAAAACACCCGTGTAACATATCCAAACAATTCCACAAAGCAAAAAAACGTCAAAGCCTTTTACTTACGTAAGGAATAAAGGCGCGTCTCGTGTCGATGTCTCGGAGCTATACGACGCGACACCGGACTATACAGGCGGGGGGGTTGGGCAGAAAAGGGGCCAAGTGCCAAAACGAAATTCTGATATATTTCACTTCTCGGCGTGATAGCCAAGAGAGAAAGAGGAGAGAGAGAGCGCAGAGCCGCCTGGCAGTAAGCACCATTCATCAACATTTTAATACGCCATTTTAAGTAGGGGATCCAACAATGAGAGTAACTTCCGAGGGCAAAATTTACTACTTGGCCAGCCGACTTGTCGTTCATTGTTTATTTAGCTTCTTTTTTTCTCCTTGCGGGCTGCCGAATGTATTCAAAAGTTGCGAGAGCTCGCGCTGTCGATGAGATTAGTTCACTGAAACAAGATAACGAGAGTAATATGTATGTACGGTGTGCAGGTCGGAACTTCGGAATGATACATGTAAAGTTGAAGTTTGAGTAAAGTTAGACATCACGCGTGCATACACATACATTTTTCATGCAACCCCCGGCTAAACTTTAGTCATTTTACTTTGGCTTTTCTATTGTGCCCAGATAACAAAATGTCTTTCGACTTCAACTTTCTCAAATGCTAACTAACGGATTATTAGAACGCTAATTTTTTTAACTATCTCGGCAATTTTTTAGTTATAATAGCAATCGAAAGAAATAAAGACGAACAATCGCATACGGAAATTCGAATCGAAAAGCAAACTAAAAATTGTTATCCTTCTACCTGCCTAACATTTAACTGTTTAACCTGAAATAAGTTTGCGCACTAAAATTTTATCGATCGCCGATACGACGACTTAGCAGTCAAACATAAAAAGTTTAGGACTCGACGAAAAGGGTATTCGTAATCCCCAAAAATATTGCATCGAAAACGATCGTCTGAGAGTCAAACGAAATCGAATCCTCCGAAATCTCCTCTCTCATGAAACTTCTCTCGAGGCGAGACAAAAAATCTTGGCTCTCGGAGCTCTGCTCTCCTCATCGCTTCCCTTCCTCGCATGCAAATCGGCCTCACCGAGAGCGAGAGAGAGAGAGAGACTCTTATTCTTTGCGTTCGCCGGCACGGAATTTTCCGGAGCCGTTGAACTTCTCTCTTTCCCTGCAGCCGGAGTTTTCATCCCCCTGGCGACGCGCCCCGGAAAGTAAGCGAAAGTCAGGTTTTGTTTGGATGCGAGCTCCTTAATGCGTGATTAAAAGTGAGCGATGACTTTATCGTGCTGGGAATAATGGACGTTTAAGGGGGGAATTAATTTTTTTACACCCGAGGCTTCAGCGCGGAAATTGCTGCGTTAATTTACTTTTTTACGAGTGCGAAATTTTAAAACAAAGAAAGCTATCAAAGAGCCGATGATTAAAATGGCACTCGAAAATTTCGAATAATTTTAAGAATCTTTTGGGGCGACGAGAATTCCATAAATATAAGCCGCACCCCTCGACTCGAAATTTCCGATCTCGAAATTCAAAGCAGCGACTTATATTCGTCAAGTTGAAAGCGAACCCTACCCTCCGCGGCTGTTTATTCTCTTCTTCCCGCAATAATGGGACGTACTTACTTGCATTTTTTTCCTCCACAATGTCACATTCCCTTCGACTCTTGCTCGCGCGCACTCCGGAGCAAGGGATGTGCCTTTACGCACGACTGCACGCAACCCTGTACTTTCGAAAGTTGGTGTATCAGTGTAAAAGCATTTCTCTCCCGTAATAAAGTTTCTTTCGCAAATACTTTGTAAAAGTTCTATAAAGACAAAGAGGGAGTATCAAAGAAAATGCGTCCGCAAATTTGTAAATTCCTTTATCTAAAATTTGATCTTCGTGCCTCAAAATTCTTAAACCAAACCGTTCCCCCTTAAACACCTTGAAAACCCTGTAAAATCCGCATACTCATACATATTTATAAAGCATCTTTTTCCCTCTCCTCCTTCTCCACCACTGAAAACTGATTCGCAATACAGGTCGACTACTCTCGGCTCTCGCCTCGTTTCACGCTTAATTTCTCGGCGATAAGATCGAGAGCCGCGCGCGCTCTCTCCCTCGAAAGAAGCGCAATCAAACGCGACTTACTCCGGCCCTCCCCCCGGATCGAGACAAAGCCGCGCGTATTATCTTATTTCCCAAGCGTCTGCGAGAGCGTGCCCCGCGGGCCTTCGGAGGCGCGCGCTTAAATCGAGCTCTCCGGCGCCGATAACCGAAGTACGCTTGATGCATTGTTCCTCGACACTTTATTTTCGAGATTTTTTTTCATTGTTCGACGGTGTGTTTATTGATAATTCTAGATCTTTCGAGGAGAGTTCGATTTTTTTTAAACGCCTACGTAGATTCTTACGTAAAGTTTTTACAATTCACTGACTTAAGGTCATGTTTGACAATTTTAAATGTGTGCGTGGTAATTGTGGCGTTCCCCTAATAGGGGGACAACAGAGGTCAAGACTTCGCGCAAGTCATTGACTTCGATGCGAGAGAGTTAATGGATAGATTAATAGTTTGCTTTATTTGCAACTAGAACAGTGTCTCTAAAGAATTTGGTCCAACAACAATGGTTGTTGCCACGCTACGATATTTTAAAGCTGAATAATCGACCTTTAAAGTTGAACAGTTTTTAGTGCTGATTAGGTGGTGCGTTAATTTTGTTACGCAGCGTATATCTCGTATATGATAATATACAATAAAAATTAATTAAAATCAATCAGTTTTATTCTTTTTATTTTATGGATGGAACTATATCGAATCCTCCGCCTCCGTATTTCATTATTACAAAACAATAATAAAACATTAGGTTATATTTATATTATTATCTGTCAATTTTACCCGCGAGAACCTCTCTCTCTATTTCTCTCTAGAACTAGTTAATTTTTACCGGAAGTCTGAATCGAAAATTAAGAACTAGATAGAATCTACCTATCAAACCTAGTTATGATTAATGTAAATGCTATTTATCGACGCAGTGAATATTTGAAAATATCGTTAACCAATATTAAAGTATATAACGGAGCCGTCTTCAGACTTTTTTTTTCCATACTTGTCTTCGGAGAGCGACCGCACTTGATCTCTATTTTATATGCTTTTAAATATTCATTTAACAATAGTAATTTTTAGCGGTAGCGCACACTCAAATACTAAAAGTTTGCGTCGACAATACATTCCAAACTACAACTAAACGGAGCCCAGGCATAATTGAAAACCATGCAAAACCAATCGCGCAAATAAGGAAAAGCAGCGCGCGGCCGCGAAATCGCGGTTAAAGCCCCACAAACGCAATAACGGAGGGGTTACGCGCTCGCGAATTCACAGCAGAGCCGGAGAGAGAGAGCCCGAGAGTTCAGTCTGCTTTCGGGCGACGGCGACGAGAGCAGCGAAGCGTTAGGCGTGCATTTACGACCCAATCGATTCGCTCAAATCGATGTCATCGAACCCTTTAAATCCGCCGTTAGAAACGCTCTACGTGACCCCGCCGCGCTCGGCCGAGAAGGAACTCGATATTACTTGTGCCTTTTTTCGACTTTGTGCGAGCCGATTTTTTTTTTGCGAATGGCTTTGCACGGGGCGGGGGAGGGGGGGGGCGGAAGAAAAATGGAACGCGAGAAGGAGGAGCCGATATATATGCGGCCTAGTTTTCAGCCGCGTGAAGTGCGAATTTCTATTACATCGCTGGAACATCGATGCTGACGGGGATCGATAATTTTGGATTGCAGACGTTCGACGAACGTGGCGAATGTTATTATTGATAGTATCGGGTAATTGTCAATAGTTGCGTCTTTGATAATTGACGTAATTGACAATAATTAAGTGAAATGCACCTTTGACAGATTTGGGACTGAAGACGAGACATTAACAGTTTCAACAACAGTTAACCCAAAATAAACATTCGCGAATTCATTGAAACTGACCTTACCGACAGTAATTTCAATCTAAGTGAAATTCATCCTAAAAAATGATATTGAACGCGGAAATTCGCGCTCGATTATTCTCCGCGAAAGAGCGCTTTATCTCGAAGAATTTTTTGCTCGTCAACAGAGAGAAATGCACTCGGGGGGGGGGGGGGGGGGGGGGGGG
>JAWWEO010020635.1:0-86036 GCA_035582975.1 Ormyrus labotus | reverse complement strand
ACGTGGTCGGGAAAGCGAAAATATTGTAGTAGAGTAAGTGTGAATAAAAAGTGAATTTGTAAAAATAAAAGATTTTTGTGTGAATTTATTTATTGATTTAGTAGTGTATAAAATCACCACGTTACAATCTGAGGACGATTCTTTTGTTGATAACGCGGTGTAACCGTACGCGCGCAATTGTACACGGAGAAAAAATTTTCAGTAAAAATTACTATGGCTTTTAGTAATGCAGGGGCAAAACCTTGCATTATCTCAAAATTTATTAGAACAATTTCTCTCCGTGTATTCGCCGAGTTTATTATCCCTCAATATTAAAATCACAAAATTTGTTTACTAACTTCGCTTATCTCGCACACGATAATTCGAATCGAAAAAGCCGTAAACGCGCATTATTGACATGCCAGGGCCACCTGACAATATCGTCAGTCTGCGGCCCGCGAGAAGCTTCGCCGCTCGGAGCGACTGAAATTGCCGCGAATTTTTCAGAGAATCAATTCTTCGTTATATTCGCCGGGATTTTAACCCAATGGCTTATGAGAAAGCTGTTCTTTCGACCAAAGGGGAAGAGCGATAGAGAGGCAAAGAAGCTCTCTCTCTCTCTCTCGCGCGGCGCGCTTTTCGCGAAAATGAACATTCCGCGCGAGCCCCGATCCACTCGCCGAGAGACGAGAGGCCGAACATTCTTTGAAGATGCAATAAAGCGCAGCCGGGCAAGTATAACGTCGAAGAAGGAAACAACGGGGAAAACAAAGCGCGCCTCGATTCAGTGTGCCGGGGACGATGATTTTTCGCGCGCTTGCGATCCGCCTTTTTCCCAATTAGGCACGAGCACTGCAGGAATTTGTAGTTATTAACATTAATTTAATTAGAGCGTAACGCAGTTTCTCTCGCGCAATTTTATAGACTCGAGGGTAATATTAGCCGGGCTTGAAATTAAAAGTTTATAAACGCAGTGCGAAGGGAATCGATGGCTTCGGAAACGGGATAAGGTAAGAAAGGCGTTATTTGAATTACCTTCGGCGAGTAAAACTAAAGCCCGAGAAAAAACTCTGATGGAAATGGCAAATGCAGTTGCAAAATCTCGAGTTTCTCCCTTCTGTATAGCGCTCGATTAAGAACTTTTCCACTTTATCCCCATCCCTCTCCTTCTTCTGTCTGTTTTCTTTCGGTTTTTCGTCATTCGCTCTCCCAAAGAAACGGCTAAAGCAGCGCGCGCGTCTTAACGTTCCCTAACGCCGAAAGTGCCCTTCTCCGCCTGCGACAAGGGAGGGGGGAAATATGGCTTTCGAACTTGGACAGTCCAAGATATTATCTGTCTCGAAAGTTCCTTGTTTCTGGTCCCTCTCTGCCCTCCTCTCTGTGTAATCCGACAAGGAGGAAGACAGAGTTAGAAGGGAGAAAAAAAAAGTCTAGTTTAAAGTGCGATCGAAAGAAGATTAGCGGAATGATTGAATTCGTTGATTGCGCTCTTGAAATAACCAAGATTCTAATCGCACGAGAATTGAATTGAAACGAGAGCTTTTTTTATTACATAAGAAAATTGATTGAAAGAAAAATTTGAACGAAGTCGGCGATTCATTTTTTTTAATTCACAATCACCTTGTAGGTTCAAAGAAGTGAAAATTGAACGTAGAGGAAAAAAAAAGAAAGCGAAGATTACGGAAAACAATCCAATACCATCTAGGGGAGGCCCGAGGAAAGATTCGGATAAACCCTTAAAAAAGCAGTCTCGAAATTGCAACCATTAAAAACAAAAAAAAATAAAAAATAAAATAAAGTTAAAAAGGGAGTCAATGGACCGGGGCGAAAAGAGAACGCCGAGAGAGACGCTTTAAATAGCGAGCAGCAGCCCAGCAGAGAGAGAGAGAGAGGCGAGCGAAACTCGAAATTGCGAGCGGGAGAAACTCTCGAGCGGGCAATGGTAGGAGGCGGAGAAGGATGAAGTGGATGCACTTTACCGGAGGGGCGAACAAGGAAGAGAGAGGAGACGGTCACGCTAATCGCACTCGGCTGGATTGGCTTTTAGCAGTAAGTTCGGCTAACTCCGCCGAGAGCGCCCGCATGGAAATGCCTCCTGCGCGCGCACCTTTTTCCCGGTCATTATTTCGCGAGAGCGGAATGGCGGCCGTTCCTTTTTTTTTTCGTTTTTCTTTTTTATTTTCGAGCAACGTTTGCTCTCGCGGTTCGAGAAGCGTCGATGCGGAGGGTGACTAATGGACTGGACGCTGTTTGGTTTGCGCTCGTCTCGAGGCGCGAGACGGATTAATTGAATCTTTTTCAGGTGCGGGCCTCGGTGGGGGGGACGTAATGTGGATTTATGCTTTTCGAGATTGATACGAGATTCGGGGAGATACGGGGGTAATTGCTTGGAGAGCTTTTTAAAGCGACGATAAATTAGGTTATCTTGATGGCCGACTGAAAATAGATTCGGCTAATTTATTGTCGGGAAATATCGGCCTGTACATTAGCTTGCGAATTACGCGCTTCGAAAGTAAACGATATAAAACTACATTACCTCCGATGCACTGTCACATTTACGGATTGTTAGTTTTAAGGTTAGAAATGTGGGACTAACGATTTTGTTCCTTTTCTCTTATCTTGGCTCTTGAGTGTCTTCAAAATTGATTCCACCCTTTTCTCCAAGAGAACGCTGCTCTCGACTTCCGTCCCAATAAAATTCCTCGACCCGTACAAAACTCGTACGTTCCCATCGCATCTCCCCGCATAACGATTAAACGCTCAATCAGACCCCCGGTTTCGAAAGAAAAAAAAGCACCGCGCACTCTAACCGGTCGGGGTATAAGATCGAGAATCGGGCAAAATAGATTCCCCTGCATTCCGCTTAAAAGCGGTACCGCAGCCGAGAAAGACGAAAAGACCTGAGGGACAGAATGATGGAGAGAGAAAGAGATTAAGAGCGAGGGGCGTTTAATCTTCCCAGCCTAATTTCCTGGCTGGCCCAAGGCGCAGGATCGCTTGTCCTGCAGAATTACGTGTTGTCCGTGTGTGTGTGTGCGCGACTTCGGATCCTCGGCGTTGATTTTACACGAGAACGTAGAGGGGGTGGGGGGTGGGGAGGGGGAAGAGAGTGCCTTTACATAAAATCAAGTTTCGAGGAGGCCCCACGAGTCACGTCTATCCGCTCCTCGTGCATGCTAATTGCGTTATCGGATTTTCGAGTTTTCCCCGGCAGCGGGAGCGGCGGCGGCCTTTTCCCCGGTAAGCTTCGGACTCTCGGGTCGGCGGGGGGGAGAGGACAGAAAGGAGCGGTAATGATATTCGGGTCTTTCGACGTCTTTTTGGGGGGACGATCGCCTGGGGTGTAATGCTGTTAGAGACGCTTTAATAGGACATTTATCGAAGGACGAGTATCGGAGGAGAGTTCGCGCAGGGGTAGAGACTGCCGGGTTTTGTCGTCGACGACGCTGGATTGTCTGATTTTGCTAATTGGATCGTCGATGAGTCGAGTGAATTTGTGTTAAAAAGAAACCATTAAACGGTCGATTAATCTTGAAGCGTCGCCGAGACGACCGCAGCAGACGATAACCGTATATTTTCGGGTATTTAAAATGAATGAAAAACTTTTGGCAAAGCTTCTAATCTAAAGAATCACTCTAAAAAACATTACCCCGGAAAAGCCAACGGAAAAGTTCACCTTTAATTTCAGCTCGAGCTTAAACTAACCCCTCTTTGCAGCCTCCGGCGGCAGCCCGCGCCGCAAAGTAACTTATGACCCGGCAGAGAGAGAGAGAGAGAGAGAGAATACAAGAAAGAAAGCAGGGGGTGTTTCAGCGAATCGAGCATAAAATCCAATTGCAGCGGCAGCTTAAAAAGAAGAACAGTCCGGCGTCGGACTTAACTCGGTGATGAAGATCGTCGGAGAATTAAAAAGAAAGGAGAGGGAGGGAGGGAGGGGATCGCGGGGGTTTGTCGGCGGGACCGCAGGCCGGTACTTACGACTCGGGGCCACACCGCGCCATTAATTAATCTCGCGGTGATAAATGCTAAGTCGCCCGGGCAAGTTCGCAGATGTAAGTGCTGCTGCTGCCGCTGCTGTCGCCGCCGCCGGCCAGCTGTGCGGGAGACGCCGCAATCGGAGACGGACGCTGAGTGGAATGGAATGGAAATGGAAGTCCGAGTAATGGAGCCGACGGTTTGATAAAAGAAATTAGGGGATTTAAGCCGACTGCACTCTGTGGAGCCTTGAATTTTACAACGGGAAGTTGCGTCTTTTTTAAAAGGGGAGAGAGCAACTTCGGGCGACGAGCCTGGATGTTTTTAAATATAAGACGGCTGACCCTTTGGCCCTTAAACTTTAGCGGCCTGAAGTTAGTTAGGACTTACAAGGACGGAACAAGGCTGCCCTCCCCGGGGATAAATATCTATAAGAGTTTACAAAATTGACTTTGCCAGTGGCTTAGCTGCTTAAGTGCGGTAATAAAGCTTATAAAGTCGTAGCATACAATTACGAAATTGAGTAAGCTCATTAACCTAATACTTAAGGGAGCTCAGACCCATACAGTCTCGCGCAAAAGTTTTCCACGCACGCGGTACCGTATTAATTCCCTCGCGAGCGTCTAAGTAGGAATCAAGTCGGAGCCGTCTTTGAAATTTCGAATGCCAACCTGTATATTATGCAATGGCGAACTGCGGCATTCGCTTTGGCCAATTTACGAAATTAAGTCAGAAAAGGTCCACGTCTGACTTGATTAAAACGTTAACTACTTAATTCGCTCACGTTTTACGATAAAGCGATATGGAAAAGGAGCGAAAAGCGTGACGACACACCGCCATCCCACAAATCCGCGGCAATTCCCGAAAGCCCTGAAATCCGATCAGTCCACGGAAGCTTGACGGAAGTAGCGAACGCGGAGGAGGAGGCCCCCTCAAAGTGCGTCGCATAACTCGGACAGCTGCTGCCGCGCCGTCCAGCCGGATTACGACACCTCGAGACACAGGCATCCACCCCCGCCCCCCGGGGGGGGGGGGGGGGAGTAAACAAGCCCATTGTGTCTCGGCCTCGATTGACTCGGACACGCGGCGGCCCGGCATTGTATCGCTCTTCCGTCGCGATGACTCCGCGAATGCTAATTAATTAATTCGGCCGCCGCGAGCTTGATAATTTTCTCGTTAGGAGCGCTGCGGATACACCGACCGCGGGGCGTGGCCGTCACGGATACACAAGCGTCGCGTTCCCCGGCTTTGTGAGCGGAGAGGCCGCCGCCGCCGCTCTCCGAGAGGAATGGATAATTAGGGATCGCCGAGCGCGGCTGCGATTCAATTTCGAGCGACGCTTTTCCGTGTATACCCGACGAATGCCGGGAGATTGAGAGATTCTACGGTCGTTGGCGTCGCTTTTTAGGACGGACCGAGACGGGGGATAAGTTCTTTTTGCGCTGTACCCTTCCGCTTTGCTCTTCAAGTGGGAACAATTTCGTTTGACTGGACGATATACTTTAGTGGATTGTAAAAGGGGTTTATTTGGAAATACCGGAGGTGTATTCGTTTTTTGGGAATAAAATTTGTTTTATTAAATTTTCATTAGTGTTCCAGAATATATTATATTGATTTACGAAGTTATATTGAAAATCCGTCATTTTGATTTACAGCCAGTAATAGCCTTTATTGAACAATGATGCCGCACCGAATTGGGCGAATAATAGCTGCATCGCTACCTACCCATGAATAGTTTATGTAAATACAATGACACGTAGCACCGAAGCTCATCATCGAACGCAATCATGTCCCCGAGAGCTACATCGAAGGATATTGTTACCTCCAATAAGTCACTCTTTTCCTTTCTGACCTACAAATCAAGGCTCATTCAGCATTCATCGGCAACGCACGACATTAATATTAAACCACTCTGGCTTATCGGCTGCATATCGATGACTGCGATATCCAAGTCCTCTTGAAACCGGCACAAGAAATTCGCTCTCTCTCGCGAGCCGCGCGGACATAAAACACAGAGAAGCGGGCAAGGAAAGAGAGAGCCCAGCGGCGGAAAAGCTATCAGCGGCCGTGTGTCTCTCCCTTATTTACGATTCAATAAGCGAAACCGTTAGAGCCAAGATAAGTAAGACGCAGGTCGCGTCGAAGAAGAAGACGTTGACAATTGGGAATTATTGTTCTCCGGGGGGGTCAAGCCCCCGCGAACATTTCCGTGGATTTATGGCGGGCCCCGAAGCTTGGCAGCCAGCTCCCGAGGCTAAATCATTCCCGCTGCGTCGTCGTCGACGTCGTCGTCCTCGTCGCTGTTGTTACCCTGCGCGGGTACAGCTTGCTTTCTTTCCTCCGCGATCTTTATGCCCTGCCTTCGTTTATTTTTTTTTTCTTTCGGCGATTTTTTGCCTCGCGGCTGGTGGTGGCTGCGCGGAGCTTGTTGAATGTAAGAATGTCGCTGTGCTTTGGAAAATTAAGGGTTTAAATCTACGACGATAAGCGTTTATTTGTATTGGGTAAAGGAGAGAGGGGGATTTTCGAGAGAAGCGGAAAAAGCGCTCTCGCGTCTGGCCGTATTTACACTTGATCTACTTGGGCGCGCTGAAACTTTTATATCGTATTGGTTTATTTTGTAAATTGATTTTGATTAGCCGTAAATGTAATCTTTCGAACTTTCGACGTGGGTTGTTATTAATTTTTAGTTTCCAGTATTGGAGGAATAAAACTTTTATCTCTTGTCCGAATAAACTTCGGATTTCGGAGTCAATAAAATTGGGAACATTTACTGGAAGGAGATGAAAAATATTTGAAACGTTTTGCCAAAAATAGGAATTTTATCAAAAGCACACTGCCAACTCGAACCTTCTCAAACTCCAATTTTTATTCTCCTCTGTATTTCACGTAGCAAAGCCCCGGGAGAGAGAGAGAGAGAGAGAGAGGCTTCTTTTTACTTCCTCGTACTTCCTCCTCATTTTCCGTGGGGTCTTATAAGTTTAGAGATAAGAAAAGTTTTTTAAGGATGGCTGTGTTGAAGCATTGTTTAATTTTGTTTTCTTAAGGAGTTTCCGGGGGAAGGGGGGGGGGGGGGTAAAAAGGTCCTCCCGCGAGCGATAAATTTTTACCCCAAGTTTTTGATTTCAATTGTCTGGCTTCGATTGTCGGGCTAAGATTGAATTATTGTTTAAATTTTCCTTCCCCTTTTCGCAATTTAAACTTGTATCAAGCCGTCCCCCCCAAGATTACGCGAACGCGTCACCAGTCAATCTACCCCCGTTGCCTTTACAATAAAGAAAAACTTTTTCAATCAAAAACCTCGAATACAAAGCGTTCTCTTATACGTTGAACGCGATATTCTAAAAAAAACACGTTCCTCGCGCATTCCGGCGAATCCCGAGCATCCGCCGCTCGAATCGAGCAGTCGGCCTCGCGGAGTAGTGCGTCTTGCGCGCCACAGCTGCTTAACGACGCATTATTCGGGGGGAGAGAGAGAGCTCCGTGCAGCGGGACTCGGCACGCGACCTTTGTTGCGCGTTGCGCGCGATAATCCCCCATCGGCTCGGCGATAAGGCGCGAGCATGCGAGGCAGGCCCTGCCTCGTTAAGCTGATTACGCGCCCTTTCCTGCAAGCCTGATGGGGGAGGCGGGGGGGGGGGGGGAAATGACTTGGCAGCCGCGCGATTCTTTTTTTTTTTTTTGTCCGCGGAGCGCTGCTGCTCAACGAGTGCTGTAAATTAACTTCGAGTCGCGTATCAAAATGAATATGCTGGTGAAAGCAGCTCTTTTTTTTGTAACGCTGCTAGTAGTTTTTAAGGGGGTAAAGTAAAAGCTTGGAGAACATATTGAATGATTTTAATTTTTAATCGAATTTTTTCCAGTAAATAAATACGAATATGAAAATTACAAGAAAAAATGATATTATTGCAGTAAAGTCAACAAACTTCCAAACTCAAATAACCCGGAAAAATATCGCAATTCCGGCCGCCGCGATCCTCGAAAAAAAAAAAAAAAAATCGTAATGAACCGTTTCCGGCAGGAGCTGAGCTGCAAAAAGACAACGAGCGGCGACGATCCTTTAATTAAGCACCCCTAATTAAATTTTATCGCGAAAAAATAGCGCCCGCCCCAACGAAATCCTCTCGCGCCTTTCTCGCGAACGGCAACGGAACGACCCGCGATAAAAAAAAAAGGAGCGAACGGAAAAAGTACCCGGGGCTTTCGAGAAAAATGATAAATCCGGATGTACGCGTGAAATTCATTCCCGCCGAAGCGAGGCTTTTACAAGGATTGCCGCGCGGCGAGCGCCAATAACGGCTTCGGGGAAATCCTTCGCGAATTAAAAGCCGAAACCGCGGCGAATAAACGGGGGAGCTGAATCGAGAGACGGGAGTGTATGACAATTTCGAAATTACGCCGCTTACCGACGAGCCTCCGGGCTTTGCGTTTATGCGCGAGGAGGCCCCTTGAATAATCTCCTTAAACGCCGGATATCCGCGGAGCACTCAAAGTTTTTTAATCTAAAGTTTTTTTTCCCGCCGAGAGAGCCGCTCGGCCGGGACGCGCGGAATTTTAAACGGGACACGATTCGCGGCTTACTTTTGGCTTTTGTGCATTAAGCTTCTGTGTTATACTTACTATTAGTGAATTAGTTCGAGGGTTTTTGAGAATTTTTTATGTTTATGAAGCTGTTTTTTATTCTTAACGAAAATTAAGAAAATTGTTATAGGGTTTACACGATTGAAATTCAAGTATCGTTTTAAATTTTGATTAAAAGTATTTAATTTCAATAATTTAATCCACGAGATAAGTATTTTATGATGATACTTTTTACTCTTTCAGTCCACTTTTATCAAAGCACCATAACACCGCAGTCTTCAAAAACAATAACACCTACAATACTTCCAAAGGGTTCAAAAATCCGAGCGAAAGCAGCTTCTGCTCGGTCACGGCATCCTCCCAACACAATCGTAATTTACGCCTCGCTTTGAGAGAAGAGAAAAACATTTGTCACTAACGACAAGCAATTTTACAAGTTCGCGAGCTCCGCGAGCGCTCCGACTCTCGTATCGGCAAAAACAAAATGAATAGCGCAGCGCGGATAGCCGAGTCGAACTCGCGAAACTCCCTTCCCCGTCCGCCGCCGCGGTAAAACGGTTAAAAGAAAAGCCATTCGCAAATTACTTGGGAAAAAGCGTCGCGGGGCGGGGGGGGGGGGCGAGAGTCGCTCGCCGCCGCGGACGGAAATAAAAAGTGCAGTTAAGGAGGGAAGAGAAAATAAATTCTCATAATAGCGACTTTCGTTAAGGGGGCCAGCAGCGGTGTCAACGTCCGACTTGCAACGCCGGGCGCGCGCGCCCCGGTTTTGTTTACTCGTCCAGCGCGCGCCGATGCTCGATTGCGACGATATCGCTGTTTTTCAAGGGCTTTTCGCTCGGAGTTGCGGCTCGAAATTATATTGCGTAATCACGGAGAGGAGAATACCTGCGGGCGAAATTGTTTTTGGCCCCGTTTTCTCGCGTTTATTATCTCGGATGGAATCGAAAACGACTTCGGTATATACGCGCGTTCTGTCTTTCAGCGCGTGACTTCATTATTCGAAATTCAAGGGAAAACGACTATTGCTCCGTGCAGCTCTCTCTCTCTCTCTCTCTCTCCGTCGGCTGTGAAAATCGCGCGGGTAAAAGTATATAGCGTCAAAAGCCGTAAAAGCAAGAAAGCCCCCCGACGTCACACAGAAATTCTCTCTCTTCGCAGCGCGGCGCGCTCATTTTCTTTCCTCGGGAGACTAATCGAAGGACTTCTCTCTCCCCCCCGTCGGCGTCGTCGTCGTCGTCGTCGTCGTTCCCTCTCCTCGCGCGGCTAATGGCCTGTTGGTCGCGTTAGAACGGTAAAAACGGGGACGGGGGACTATATCGCGGAAAAGAGAGGAGCGAGAACTCGAGCACATACACTTTGATAGATTCGACCATTTGCCCCCCCGACGACGACGACGACGACGGCGCTTGCATTCCGTCCGAGGAGGAGGAAGAAAATTGGACGAGGCTACCGCGCGCGCGCGCGCGCTGCAGCGTAAACAAGAAAGATGGATAGATCGACGAGGGAGAGACTCCGGCTGAGATATATCGCCGCGCCGCCGCCCTGCTTTTCTTTAATGTCGCCCCGCGCTCGAATAATTGGGGGTTTCGGGGCGCGGTGCGGCGGCCCCCGAGCCTCGTTATCGTCGCCTCCGAGAGCGACGTGGGAAAACGAGCTTGTTTGTCGGGTGCACGCCTTGTTCCTTCGGCGTATATGGAATGGAAGCGCAGTATATTGGAAGTAAAGCGATTGTTGGTGCATATTATTCGCAGCTTGTTCACTTATCCTCGCGTCCTCGGCTTCAATCGTCAATCAGGGCTCGGTTAAAAGAGCCTAGTTAAATAACGAGGCCGTCGGCGTGCGTCGGGAAAGGCAACCCGGAGGAAAAATACTCGCTCTCTCTCTCCGCGAGTAAACAGAAAAATGGGGCGGGCCGTAATAAAGTCAGCTCTCGAGCTCTGTCCTCGGAGCGCGTCTCCCCCTGGAAGAAAAATCTAGAAAAACGCGCTCACGCGGAGAAAAGTACAAGATGATCTACAATCGAGCCGAGGGAGTCGTCCTCTCTCTCTCTCTCTCTCGCGAGGAGGAAAGAAGAAACGGCGCGCGCGCGCGCGGGCAGACAGTTGATGGGGTCTCTCGCCTCCCGTCGTGATGTATGTACTTCTTTTCCCCGGGCGACCGGCGAGTCTCCTTAATGATTATCCTCCTCCCCCCGTCGGCGAACGGACCGTGGCGCGCTATTTGTCCGCGGCGCGGAATTTCTATTTGCATCGATTGTCCCGGAAATTTATGGCCCCCGATATGTATGACGAGATCCGAGCTGACTTTGCCAGTGCCGAGTAATTTATCGCGGCTCTTGGCTGTACGTTGTGTGTGTCTGTGTGGGTGGCTATACGGTTTTATCGCGCGAAGAAGTTGTACTGGTTTTAGAATTCGGATGAGGGATTTGCGGAGGTTGTAGGAAAGCTTTGCAGTTGATACTCGGGGGTTTGCCTTCGAGTTTGCGTTCGATATAAGTAATTGGAGTGTAGGAAAAGCTGTAGAAAAATAATTGATTTCGTTGTTAGAAAGCGAAAGTAATTATAAAGACGCGAGAAGACAATCCGACGGCAGATATTGTAAATGAAAAACAGACACGGACGAAGGGCCTTGATTGGAAATTACCGAAGACGTAAACAAGAAAATCCCCGATAATTATACCCATTCTAATTAGTCATGATATAAGAAAAAACCCGAATCGATCCCCAGAAGCGAAGAAATTCCTGCTGAAAACAGATCGTCTCCCGCCGTCCGTAAAAAAAATGGCTAAAAATCAGGCAAAGCTCCTTCCTCTCTCTCTCTCTCTCTCTCTCTCTCTCTCTCTCTCTTTGAGTGGCTCAATTTGGCGCTCTATCGAACGGCAAATAAAAAGGGGGAAAGGATTGGGCGAGCTGTCATTAGTCGCGTGGCTTCCGCTGATTGCGCCTTGATTACAGCGCGGCTAAGTGGATTGAAACGTAAGATGACGAAGCGAGAAGTGAAACTTTTACGTTCTCGCGTAGAAATTAAGTCTGGCTCCCGGGGCGGATCGACGCTCCGTGAAAAAGAATAAAAAAAAAACGAAAAAAAAAAGACAACCTCCAGGTGATTTACTGATAAAGTCAGCGGCGAGAAAGACGGATGTGCTGTCGGGCATCCGAGTCTGAAATCTTTTTCTCGCTCGCGGATCCTTATTATCGAGCAGTGTGTAACTACCTTTTGATGAAAGGGCTTTTTTTCTCTGCAATGAGATGCCGATCAGAAAATTAAGTTGGAATGAATTTTTAATGGATGAAGGACGAGTTTGTTCAGCTTTGAATTCACTTTATGTTTTTATCTTTATTTAACATTCTTTATAAAAAGATGTCTATCTCCTTTTTTTAATTTTCATTAACGGTCCTCCCAAAAGAGAAAGAATAACAAAGCCTATCGGTAATACTCCGAAAAACACCGCAGCAAAAGACTCCCTCTTAAAAAAAAAAGTGGCATCCTCAATCTCGCGGAAATTCCCATTTAAAATTGAGCAGATTTCCAAGAAGAAGAAGAAGCGGCAGCGCCTTATTTTCCTTTCTTCGCGACTCTCGGCGCAGGGCGCGGGCTAAAAGTTCGCGCTCCGGATCACTCAGCGATGCTCTTTGGTCCCTCCCTCCTTTCTCCGCGGCGGCGGGGGGACGGGGGTATCTTCCGAGTTAGACCATTGTGTCGGTTGGGGGGGCGGGTTGTCATTGCCCTGAAAGAGGAAAGCCTCTTCCGCCTGGAAAAGTCGCGGGAACGCGAATTTCCTCGCTTTCCGCGCCTAAAGCCGCCGCCGCCGCTGTTCCGTAAACGACGTCGGCGCGCGTTATGCCGCTGACTCGCAGGGCGCCTTAAAAATGCGGAGCGCTCAGACGAGGATGCTTTGTTATTTTGGGATTTTCGGCCGTTTAGGGCGAGCCGCGTTTTAGTTTGTCATCTTTATATCTGGTGAAAAATTCAAATGGATTGTTAACGTTTTATCTTCTTGGGTAGAATAGAATTAGAATATTGAAATGATTAATTGGACGGTATAATCGCTCGATGCTCGTAAATATCATTCAGTTACAAAAACAGGGGAGAGAGAGAGTCTTAAAAATTCAGTTACGAGCGGAAATTCATTTTCGTGGCCTCGGAAAACTTTTAAAACTTTAATAGAACTTTAATTAACGCTTAAGTGTACTTTTCTCTAATGAGTTGTTTAACCTCGGCTTCAAGATTGCACCCTCTTAAATTTGTCATCTGTCAGATATTTCTCAAGTTGTTTGCCTCTCGCAGAAAAATTCCCAATTCAAATTATCAGTCTAATTACGCTAACTAGGCACTTTAAGAAATCTCTGTCCTCATAGCTCGATAAGTAATGAATAAATTATTGCTCGAAAGTTTGCCCGACGACAACGAAGCACCCAGCTCTTACACAACTTTTGCTATTCTTTACAACAACAAAAAAAAAACTATTATCCAGATATTTCAGCACACAAAACGAGCAAACGACTCTCGACTCCGCGAAGAAACAGCGCGACCCAAATCAACAGTAATCATCTCCTCCGCTCCGCTCTCGGCGGCCGACGCGTCAATTAGACGAAATTTGAAAAAGTCCAGAGCAAAGTCCAGGGCTCTGCGCCCGGGAAGCGCGGAGAGAGAAGAAAATGTTTATCGTCTCGAGTCCTCGGCGCAAGCTGGCCGCAAATGTTTGAGCATCGTAATAGGACGCTCGACGAGCATTTAAACTTTCATTGCCCGGGTAAACTTTCATCCGGCGGCGCGCGGCCAGATGGGGGGGACAGGAGGGCGAGTTAAAAATTCGTCCGCCGCCGACAATTACGGCGGAGCTCGATATAAATTCATTTTGTCCGCGAGGCCGATGTCAAAGCACTTGTCCAGACTTGCTGTTTTTTGTAAATCAGTGCCGGCACTTTTTTTAAACGGGTTGCTGTTTCGTGCCGCTGTTCGAAATGACTAAATGCAATTTTGTATTTTTCGATTAGATTAAAGTTATCGATAAATGAGAAAACTTATTTTGCACATACGATGAAGAAGCCTTTTTAAAATCAAGTAAATCAATTTTTATTCGTGAAAAATGAATCTATACAGAATATTTTCCTCGACGGGAAAAAGAAAACCTTACGTCAGAACGAAAAAAGAAAAAAAAAATTCTCAACTTTAAGCAGGGCTCGCAAATGTTTGCACATCGTAATGGGCTACTCGGCGAGAGCAGATAAACTTTGATCGCGCGCAAATTGAAGAAAAGTTCCCGGTCACGTAGTGCGACTTCCCGCGTGGCGTCGCCCTGCATTATACACACACACACACAACCGTAAGCTTACACGCGCAAGTTGTCCCGCCAGAAATTGACCGATCTTCGAACCTCCGTTTCTCAACGTTGCCGTTTAATCGCGAGAATCGCGTCCGTTCATTACCGTAATTGCGTATTTGCGCGGAATTGCTTCGATTCCGGATGAGCTGCTGCATTCATTGTTTCGGAGGACGGCTGCTCGTTTTGTTTTTCCCCCCCGCTTGATTGACGAGAAACGTCGAATTATTGCTTGCGGAAAGTTTTATTCCGGGGCCCTTGTTTCGAATGCTAATAAATGAAAAATGTTCGGACGAAAATGTTGGCCCGCGCTGGAATGAACTTTTAAACGAAGGATAAACGAAGCTGTTTTAGCGAGTTTCATCGGTAGATTCTAATTACCGTCAATTAGACTTTATCCGGCGGATTGATTAAACAATAGAAAAAAAAAAAGATATTGCTTTCGGATCCCCAATGGAAAAAACATTTTCATCAAGCGAAATCAGCCAAATTCTTTTATAAAACCAATCACGCGCGTCTGTGTTTAATTATCCTTTGCGCATTTACCCCGAGAGCGCAACCGTGTTCAAATAACTGCCTTTCGCATACGCTTGGATTTCATTTTATTTTAGCAAAATTGGCCGAATAATAATGTTGGTTGCTCGTTTTATGTATACTAATAAATTAGAAAAAAATTTCCCACGTTTATTTACCTTTTTGCATCCATTTAATTACCCGCCAACCCTTCTTATATCACCGTTACTTCAATTCCAAACCGAAAACGCAAGTTTATTAAATTGAACGAGCGGGACCGACTTGCGTACCAACAATTTTCTCCGGCAGGCCACTTCGCAGCCGGCACTTATCAATTGCAGTTCAGGAAGCGATCGGCCGGCAGCCGTCAAGCTGGGCAGCGGGCACTTTGCACTTTTGAATGCCGGCAGTGGCAGTCGCGAGAAAACACCGGTGGAGGTATATTCTTTTGGGGAGGGACTCGAGGCATAAATTGCCCGGCCACGTCTTTTTTTTCGATCGCTGCGAAATCATTAAAATCTCGCGCGTCTGCTTAGACTTTTCCGTTCGCTTTGAAGTCCTTTTCTATAAGGGCGCTTCCGAGTAATGTACGGCTTTTTTGGACATTGGTTTTGGTGCACGTTTGAACAATAATTATTTTAATAATTGCAATTCCAGATTTTCAGTCGGTCTAAAAGACAATTTTAAACACCCAAATAAAAGAGCGTCAAACGGCGCATCGGATCTCGACACCGAAATCGAAAGCTCCTCGTTAAAAAGCTCAGAGTCGCACGACAATCGAGCCCCTCCCCCGAAAGCGTCAAGGCGATAAACTATTCAAGCGTCCAAACAGCTCTCCTCGCAAACGGGCGGAAAATAAAAGGTGCCACAGCACCGCCTGCGAGCCGCGGCCGTAATAATATCCCGCGTCCAAACACAAACAGCCCAGGCAACGTTACTTGGGCATCTGTCCTCTCTCTCTCTCGGGCCATTGCTCACGATACGGACAAACGGGCCGGGGGGGGGAGTCGGCCATTAGACGACGACGACACCGCGCTGCCGCGCGTCTCACTCCACTTTATTTGCCCCGGCACTCCAAGTAATTATCCGCCTAATTGGTATTCGAATCGCGGCCAAGTCCATACGGGAGCGAGAGCGAGCGAGCGAGCTTGTTTATTTATCGGCCGCGCGGAAGCGCTCGAGCTCACTTATGGGAATTTGCGAATTTGCACTGCGGCGACGCCGCGGCCGTTACTGCGGTAAGGCCGACCTACCTCTCTCTCTCTGTCTCGCTTTTAGTAATAGCCGACTGCTTTTTTTTCTTTTTTGTTCATTTCGAGTGGAATAGTTCACCTGCTGGTTCATTGCGCGGACGGGCCGGAATTGAAGTTTCTGGTTTAACGGAGCGGTGATCGTGAATTCGGAGCGAAGCTGTTTATGCGGAGAGGTAAGCGAGAATATTTGAATAATATTTTGCCGGATTGGGAGTGAAGAAGTATTTGCTTATTGGAATTTATTTGGTACTCTAGCGCTATTTACCGCTTTTCAGGAGACGAAATCATGGCGTAAAGAAGATTTTGACGTTATACAAATTTTAAAAAAGCTCTCGACGAGAGTACGGCGGAATTGTTTTTTATCCACGGACCGCGGCAAAGCGATACTTACCGAAATATCGAAATGAAAGAAACATTTTAAAAAAATCATTCATCGCCAAACCGAAAAATCATTTTGATGAATGATGAAAGCGCCGTTCGGGAGATAAATCGAATCCCGTTTCAATGCTCAAAGGGGAGGGTTTGATGAGCGCGCAATCATTAGTTTTAAAAAGTTCGCCATTGAGAACGGGAATCATTCGATACACGTATTGCCGATATTAAACATGCAATGATCGCGAAGAGGAAGCAATATTGCGCAGATATAATCTTTCATTTAGCGGGATCCGATATGATCTGCCTGCCGGATAATGTAAGTCCATATTGAATCTGCATAAGTGAATCGCATTATGCTACGCTGATATTCAGATTTAATCTAGAATAAGGTATCTTCCGAAGCGGCGCTGTACACCGCCAAGTGGAAATGTAAAAAAAATCGAACAATTGACGATGATTATTCTAGTATTCAGTTCGTGCATCAGATCTGATCAAAGTGTAATTGTTTAGTATAAATTCCTCTCAGACGTTGAATTCAAGTTTAAATATTTTATAAGCCAGATAAAGGCTTTGCTAAATCACTTCTATTGTCTACTGGAGATTATTGACGCTCCTAACACACAATAAACAAAAGCTCATGATCCGGCAAAAACTCCGAAACTTCGCGAAGAACTTCACCAAAAATAAAAAAAAAAAAGAAAAAAAATCCTCGAAGCCGCAGAACGTCGCGTCTTCGCGAGAGACGTTAACGTCAATCCGTGCCGCCTCTTCCTCTTTCTTCAGAGCGCGGCGCGCGAAGTCTAACGCAACTGCAGCGAGGGAATAGGTTTAGTCATTCTGTCAGCGCTCGAAGAAGAGAGAGAGAGAGAGAGGCGCTGAGCCTTCCGAAGTGACGGCTCGACGTTCGTATCTGACGTCTCTCGCGAAATTCCATCCCGCTGCGCATTTCCCCTCTCGCTAGACTTCGGCGAGTAACCGAGAGGGAGGGGGGTGGGGTGGGCTCGACGATGACACAATGGGAGGAAGCCGGGGGGAACAAAGTTAAAACGAGGATAGTGTAATGTACAGCGGGGAAGCGATTCGGAATGTAAACTCGCTCGAGTAATTTACTAATAGGCTGCCGCTGAATTTTCTTTTCTTCGGATATTAATTTATTGACTCTTTGCGACTGAGCTGCGGGTTCAGTTTGTTGATTAATTTTTGGTTTTGTAATTGTGTAAATGAAATCGTTAATTATTTTGACTGAATGTAAAAGACTTCTAATTAGAGAAATCGTTCAATCTCTATATTTCAATCATGAATGTTTACGTTTATAGAAAATAAAAGTATAATGATTACAGAATTTTTACAATTGTTCACAGCTTTAGAGAGATTCCCTAACAGAACTAATGGTCAATGTTCACAGCCGCCCAACAATCCGAGAATCCTAAATAAAAATTCGCGTTAAAAACTTAATCATTTTAAGAAGCCGCGGCAGATAAGAAGGCGGAAGAGAAAGAAAGCAAAAGCGATAGCGGGAGAGGGAGAGAGAGAGAGAGAAAGACAGGAAGGCGAACCGAAGTCGTAAATGTAGCAGGGCATAAAACAAAGTCGAAACTTCCTTACTACGCGACGTAACTCATTACTTTTATTACCCGCCGACTAAGTTACAAGCGATCGCGCGCCCAGAGAGAGAGAGAGAGCCGCTGAGACAGGCGCGAGGAACGCGGAATCTGGAATTCCTCCTGCGCGCGAGAGAGCACTGCTCTCACGAGGAATTTACATCCTAACGAGTCAGCCAGGGAATTAATTCGTGTATCGCGCCGAGCGTCTATTCCGCCGAGGAACGACGGCGACAACGACGCAGACGACGACGACGACGAAGCTTCCAGCGAGTTTTGCGGGGGGCTAACGTTCTCTCCTCTTTTTTTTTTTTAGGAGAGAGGGGCCAATTTTCGATTTCGGCAAGTAAGTGGCCGTAAAGTGACTTACGAGATCGCCGGGCTGCCGAGGGTTTTATTTCGTACTCACCTGCAACAGAAAATTGAAAGAGAATTAGTTATTTTATTTTTATACAATGTGATACAATTGAAAATTTATTATATTAATTTAACCTTAAAAAAAAAAACTACTAACAGCGCGTATCAACGATCCGAAATCTAAGGCGGCCCGAGAGCCAAAGCGCAAAGAGTCTCGCGGCAGAAAACAAAGCCCGGCATAAGAAGCGCGTCATCGCGCCAGCTCATCTTTCCCCCATCCCTCTCGCATTAAAAGAGACGCGCCGGCAGCGGCAGCAGGCAGAGAGAGCCCCGAGTACATAAACTTAGGCTCGCGTGTACACGTCTGACTTGGGTCCAAAAAGTTTTTATTGCTCGTCTCAAAAGTTGCCGCTCTCTCTCTCCCTCTCTTCTTGGCAGCTCCTCAATTCTCGATCGACGAGCGAATCTCGGGGACATAAATCTGCGCGCGCGCGCCGGGTAGAGAGAGAGGAACGATGATTATCGCCGCGATGAACGATGCGCGTCCAGATATATTTATGCGCGCCCGAGACGCGCGGGGAGAGAGATATTCCCCCCCGACGCCGAAAGTATGCTGCTCTCCCGAGCCGTGATAAACAGGCCGGAATTTTTGAGAAATCCGGGCGGGGATTTGAGTTTATGGATTGTACGCTCTCCGGCTGGATTTCGTATACGGATTCGTTTTGAATTGGGAGATTACGAGGAGATGATGAATTGTGAAGCGAAAATGTTAAATCGTCGTTGTTACATTAAATCAAGTACTAATTAGAAAAAAATTGAACTAATGATTATTTATTCTTTGATCATTATTCACTTCTATTTTCTTCACATTTAAAAGCCCACACGGAGAAAAATTCATAGTAAAATTTACCTTAAATTTAAGTAAAAGTTGCTGAAAAAGTTAAGCAAACATCGTTAAGTAAACTTTACTCAGCTTTATAAATAAATTTTACCGAATCCAAGGCCATTTTTCTTTCTGTCTCTCTCGCACGTGTGGTGGCTTACTTAATAATTCGCTAATTTTTCCTTAAGTCAAAATCAGTACCTTCTACTTAAACTTTCAAGTAATCTTCACCAGCGATTTTTCTCCGCGCAACTTTATTCAAAGTAGAATGTTGCCTTAATTCGTCCCTATCATTAACGGACGAGATGAATCGCCGAAGCCTCGAAAAACAACGGCCTCATTATGCGCCCAAAGTAAATCAGGCACGAAATTCGCCTCGTCAACGAGCACGGCGAAAAACTCTCTCTCTCCTCCAGCATCTGCCGGGCCTCTGGCCAATCTACAAAGGGAGCGGCGGAGCAAGAGCAGAGGGCTTTAATAACAATGCGCCCGGGACTTTGTTTCTTCCCCGAGGCCTTCGAGAAGCCACTTAACGAGCTAATTTCCAGTCGTCGTCTCTCTCCGCTCGGCGCTCGGATCCGCGAGGACATATTTTTACAAGGACCTCTAATAAGGCTCCCGGAGCCTTGGGCAGGACGCGGAGGCGAGTGGCTTTTGTCGGCGGGTCAATCATTGTGTTCCGTCCGGGCCGATTGCCGCGTCGCGAGATCACTGAATTTTTGTAAATAGGCGTTTTCATGCTAAATTTCAGAAATTTATTCCGTTTCGAGTGATTTTTGAATTGTCGGCATTCGATATGTTCGGTTTCTCTTGTGCAGGTAAAAATCTGTAAAAGATTGCATTTCTTATCGAAATCTAGACAAGGAAAGACATCGATATAGAGTTCGCTTCAAAATTGCTTTTCCGACAATTGCCGATAAAAAGAAATCGCGCTCAAACCAGGTTCGGGAGTTCGGAAATCTTCATAAATAAACTGACTCTCTCGGCGCCGCGAGCGCCGATTGGCAATAAAGAAAGCCTCGGAATTTCGGTCCTCGTTTATCGCTGGGAGCCGCGCGCCTTAACGAGCGTTTAACGTATTTCCCCTGGGCGAGAAAAAAGCGGGAGGTGGGGGCTAGAAGAAAAGAAAATCTGAATTTCACTTAAACGACCGTATATACCCCCGCGCACACTTCTCTCTTTTTTTTTCGCTTTCCTACCGCCCGCGCCCCCCTTATCCAGGCCGGCGTGTGGGCCGAAGAAGGAAGGTGCGCCGTAACTCTATTGACATCGCGAAGCGAGAGGGGATGATTTGCAAGCAAGCGCGGGAAGGCAAAGAGAAAGAGAGATAAATGCGAGCTGGGAAGAAAGACGGCGAGGTTTTGGAACTTTTGCCCCTTTTTTTTTTACCGACGTTGGAGGGGTTTTGGATTAACGTCGGCGTTGCACCCAGGTGGTTTATTGATTGCTTTACGCGCTTGTGATCTCATAATTCGGTGTCTTTAGAAATGTTTAGATTATCGGAGAGCACTGTAAGAAAGTCAATTGCATAAAATAAACCACTGTAAGAAAAGTAAACCAAGTAACGCCTCTGAGCGTTTCCTCTCAAACTTTATAATTAAATTAAAAAACTAAATCATCAAGCAGGTCAATCACATCACCATGACCGCTCAGATCTTTCCCGAGCGCCTCTCAAATTCCCCCGGTCTCCCAGGGATCTTCGTCCCGGGCATCTGCAAGTGCATACATCACACGGCACTCGGCGCGCGACTTTGCTGACAAGGGCCCGGGGAGAAAAAAATCGCTCTTACATCAGCGGCAGCAGCCGCCTCTCCTCGCGTCTGTGACCGGGTCTTTTGTCGGCGTTACAACGTCAGTTGGCAGACACGACGGAGAAGGGGGGGGGGGGAGTAAGGACGCAAAGGGAGGCGAAAAGAGAAGAGGGAACGGGGTGAGGATATCATTGTCTCGGGCTATTTTCGCATGCGCGCTGAAGTTACCGGCGTTTTTTCTTTTTTTCTTTTTACTCTCCGCCAAGTTCGGGATCGATTACTCGGTCCGCCTTAAGTGTGCTCCATTAGACCTTTTAAATAAAGTACGCGCGCCCTAAGTGAAGTTTCTATTTTATGCGCTCTAAAAATATCCCCTTACCCTATTAACGGGAAGCCTGGCTTTTTTTTTCTCTCTTTTTCTATTTGCGAGCTTATTAGCCGCTGGAGTTTGGACTGCGGAGGTGAGATTGCTATTTCAGGAGGTATTTTCGATGGGAATAGGTGCGTGAGCTTTGCCGGGAAATTCTAGTCCAGAGGATTTTAATTAGCGGAGGAGGCGGGGTTATTTTTGAGCCTTAACAGACGCGAAACGCTCTTGTATCTTCATTAAATTTTGAATTTTTTTCTTTATTGCTAATTATATCCCCTCGTATAAATCTACTTCGCTCAATTTTCCTACAGTTACAAAAGCGGCATCACCGATTCTTTAAACGGATTTAACCTGAAACGCGTTACGTCAGATTCTCCCCCCTCCGGAAAGCCGTCAATCCGTAAACAAACGCCGAGCTTCACGTCGCCGCGAGACGGGAAAGCCGTGATTTTGCGAAAACGGACGGTAGGTGAAAAAAAAAAAAAAAAAAAGTTCGTCGATCGAGTAAGCGACGGCGGAATGTGTAATTTGCGTTCGCCCCCCCCCCTACTCCCCCTTCCTTCCCACCGACAATGGCGCTCATCGTGACGGGTTCGAAACTTCGGAATTCTTGCGAAACAAAAAGATTGAAAGTTGGCCCAAAGATTACGTGACGGCTTTACAAAGTACAATTAATATCGTTGCGCATAGCTCGAGACTTGGGGATGTACTCCCGGGAAGGAGAGAAGTTTAGTTCGGAAGTTAACAGGATACTGGCTGAAATAAAGCAGTGTATCAAAAATGCCGCGATGTATCACGAGGAAAGTTTTTGCCGCTGAATTTCCCCGGCGAGTATTGATTGCCGGTTTGAATGTCTATTTTTGGAATGAAATTCGATTTTTTAAACTTTGTTTTTTTTTAAACTTTTTTTTTTGAAAACAGTAGTAAATTCCACGTACGTAAAACCCTTTGAAAATAATGTTGCAAAAATGGTAAATACATTGTATATATTTTAGCTGGAACATTCAAACCAATTCGACCCTATTATTTCTCCATTTTTATTTTGAAATATCCAAAAACCTCGAAACCCCCCAAACTGAAAACAAGTCGACGCCGCGCACCCCGCCAACTCCCTCAGTCCCATTTAACAAGTCAACAAACGCGTGGCCTTCCTTCCCAAGCCCCACCAATCCACAAAGTCCCAATGAATAAATAAGCCGCGCCATCGAGCTTCCCAGCCGGCTACAGCCTTCGGCCTACCGATTCTCTCTCCCTCACCTCCGGCGTTACTCTTTCGCCCGGGACTTGGTCGCTCTTCCGCGACCAGTCCCTTGTTCTCGTGCCAGCGGCGGCGGCCCACTGGGATTTCCCGTCGAGGACGTCGCGCGCGCGGCCGTCGTTCTACTTGTCCGGGGTAATGGCGCGCGGGAGTGGACCCCGAAATGCGCATCGCCGCCCCGATGATTCGCGCGAGGAGGGGATGGGAATCGCCGCTGTTTCGTGGCTGTCATTTTTTTTTTAGGTAGCGGGAGAGGTGTGCAGCTGCGGAAATTTTTGTTCTCTTTCGCGTCGGAGGGATGTCGGGAATATCCGTTTTGTACTCTTTATTCCGACGAAGCTAAGAGTAAATTTTTTAGCGAAGCTTTCGGTCTATTTTATCGACTTCTTCTTTTTTTTTTACGCGGCGTTCGAGTTTATTACGGAGTCAAAACTGGATCTCTCGGCGGCAAAATCTCGAGAAATTTACAATAATCCAACACCGTGCACTCCATTACACCCGCATCAGAAAATTCCGGCGATAATGGCGCAGCAGATTGCCGAACTCTCCCCCGCGACAATTCTAAAAAGCGGTCCCCGCCACCCCATTACAAGATCATCGTCCTCGTAATAAATCAACTTTCCTCCAATCTCGGATCCCGACCGCGACTCCTCTCTCTCTCTCTCCCTCTCCGGCGGCTCAAAAACTTTATGCATCATTTCCATCTCCGTGACCCGAGCAGCTCTCAAAGTGCTCTCTCTCTCTCTCTTTCCCTGCACTCGACTCGAAGGAATTCTCTCCGTTATGCAAAGTGGAATCGGTCGCTCGGACGAAGCGATAGAACGAAGGACCGCTTCGGCCGGGGAGGGGGGAGAGAGTTATTTTCTTGCTCTCTCTCCCTTGTTTTCGCGTAAATAGGATTCGTTAATTTTGACCCGGTTAAAGCAGGCGGGCTGCGCGCGCGAGTTAAAGGAGAGGGACTTCGGTTATCCGCGGCGAGCGTTCGTCGTCGCCCGAGTGCGTCGTAAAAAGTTAAGAATTCAGAAAGGCTTTAATTTATCACTCGTCGTTTGCATAATATTTAAAAGCGCGATAAAAGTGCATAATCTGTAACTGAAAACAGAGGGGAGAGAGAGAGAGAGAGAGAGAGCTTTTTCGAGCCGGCGGCATTTTGAAATTCAAAATGGCGAACTCAAAACGGCACACCTGAATACATTAAAACTTGGGGACGATTTGCATGAAAATTGCCCTCATTCCGGTAAAGGGATTACGGATTTCGAGATTTTTCCTTTTTCCCCGCGCCGAATCCGAGAGGCCGCCGCCGAGCCGGAAACATTTGTAATTCAGTGCCTCCCCCCCTCCCCCTCCCGCGCCGTTAATAACAAGCTGCCGCGTCGGAAAATCAGACGCAAAACACACCCACCTTTTTCAATGAATGTCAGACTCGTCCTCCTCCCGGCGCGCGCGAAATTCCCTGTATAAATAAACACACCGGCGGGGGGGGGGGGGGGAAGGCTCGGCGACCGCCGCTTGTTTCTGGTCAGTTGCGCAACCCCCAGAGACGCGGCGGCTGCTCTCGGCGAAGAGGCGGAGGAGGAGGAGGGGCGCGGGAAGGGGCAAGACTTAGCGGACGACTCGACGGCTCTGATGGCCTGTCAACAAGAAGGCAAAGGCAAACACGGGAGAGGGAACGAGGGGGAGAGAGAGAGGACGGGTTATGAAATCGCGATTGCGCGCGATAGATATCGAGGATTGAAGGCTGTTTTTTTTTTTTTTGGTTCGCTTCTGCGAGTTTTACCGGTGAGTTTTTGAACCTAATTTATGCCAAAGAAGCGGAATTTTTTGTTTTGAAAACTGTTTTTTTTTCTTCTTTCTTTTAAACAACGTTTCGAAGTATATCACATTGAAGAATAAAGAGGCAGAAGAAGTTTATACTGTCCTACTTTATACTCTATATGCCACATGCAAAATTCAAAAAGAGCCTAGAAATACTGTAAACATTTCCAGGCTCTCCGCCGAGTTTCTTTTTTTAAAATTCAAATGACGTACATTTCCCATCCAAGTCGTAAAAACGCCATTTCCCCCGCGTCTCGGCTCTCCCTCTGATTTACGACGTCACCGCGCACATTACATAAATTACAATCATCTTTATCGCGGGACAACGACAGAGGCCGGTACTCCGCACTCTCTCTCACTCCGCGGCTAACAAAGCAGACACCTGACGGACAGCCAGTCGACGACGATTTCCGCGGGGGGGACAAAAAGCGGGAAGAAATTCGCGCGCGCGGCGGCAGGTTTCCACCTCCATATCGATCGCCGCGCCGCGCCGCGAGTTCCGAAAGGGTTCCCCCGCACTCGCACACATACCCTTCGGAGGGGGAGGTTGAGCACCCCGGAGGCTAAAGCGGCGGTTTAAGGGTGGCACGAGTGCCGGCCTGAAAGAGTTCATTAAAACTAGCGCCGTCTTCGTCCTCCTCCCTTCTCTCCCCCCGCGCTTCCGACGACGACGAGCCTTTCACCTTCCGGATCTCTCTCTCTCTCTCTCTATCTCTCTCTCTCTTTCTCTCTTTTCTGCGCGTGTGCGCGCGTCGCAAAAACAAAGAGAGGCGCGCGACCTGCCGAAATCAGAATTCCGACCTTGAAGCGCGTCTCCGTCTGTCTGGGCGACGACTCTTCGCGCGGAGGGAAAGCTTAATGGATGTTCTTATTTTTTCGCTCTCTTTTTTTGCTTTCGGCGCTCTCCGCGCCTCTTTCTCGACGTCTTTAACGAGAGGAGCTGCAGCGACGCTGCTTCTGCTCTCTCATCTGGACGTTTTAATACATTTTCGGGAGCGTTTCAGAAATATTGCTTCGCGTCTAAATAAAGCGGAAAAGCGAAAATGCGTGACCGATCCATTAGAGGAATTAGCAGCATGTGCGGTCTCGATGCAGGAAAAAAAAACAAAAAACAAAAAAAAAAGAGCGAAAGAACCGCGGCGATCCCGATCAGCCGGCGCTGCTCTCGACTCGATTGCGCGGGGCGATGTATCGAAACTAACGATCGCGAGAGGAAGAGGGAGCTTCTTTGTGTCGCCGAGCTCCCGAGGGCGAATTATTTTAAGCGGGGAGAAAATACGGAACTGCGAGTCTCGAGTGAGCTCTATTCGTACCGAAGCCGGGTGAGAGGAGATTGGCAGGGGCTTCCTGGTAGGTAAAGACCGATATACGCGACTGTCTTTGGGAGCTAATTGAGAAGGAACTTCCGAAGGTTGTAAGTTTATTTAATTTTCGGTGGGAAACGTTCGGTTTAATGAAAAAATTACTACGCTTCCACCGGCGGCTCCGACAAAAGTCTCTCCGGCGGCGTCTCTCGCGACGGCGGCGGCGGCGGAGCTTCATCAAGAAAACATCGAAATACTTTCATCTCCTCGGATTAATGTATTCAAATTGGAGGATAGCGCCGAGCCGAGGAAGGAGGCGGCGGCGATGCAAGTAAATAACAATATTTTAGAAGTCTAATGAATAAAGCGCCTTCGCCGCGTAGTCGGGCAATTAATTATGGGATTCGTCGGCGGGGTGGCTGTCGGGGGAGAAAAGCCAATATGCATATAAATCGAGCGAATCGCATAAAGGAGCTTTTCCTCCGTTTCTCTATCGCGGCTCTCTCTCTCCCTCCTTCCTCCTCTCGCTCGGCGATTTCGCTCTCCGCCGCGTCCCTTTGCAATTTCCCTTGTTTACATCGAGGCCAGCGCCGCTCGCTTTTCCGCGATTTTCCCCGGCGTTGATTAACTTTTTTCTCTCCCTCCGCGCTGCTTTGTTTATTCCGCTCGGTTGACGTGCCGCGCTGCTCCGAATCCCTTATTCATTCCGACGGAGGTTCGCGGGTGATAAAAACGGAGACGGTTTTGAAATATCTGGGACGGCTTGCGTTTTGGGTTATTGGCGAATTTTGTCGACGCTATAACAAACGAATTAATTAATCCAGTGTTTTTCAGCGGAGATAATTGTCGGATAAACGAGACTGCAACAAAACTGAAACGACGCGTCGACGAGCGCGATTTTCCGAACGGACCGATGCACAGGCACGACGAGCCGTCTGCAAAATTCTTTCATCGCTAATTGACTCTGCGTCACACGGCAAAAATTGCAGCGCAGCTCGAGAGCATTAATAAGCGAGGCTCGGCGTTTGACCGTCGGAAAATCCGATTGAAATTTAAAGCGGAGAATACACGTCGGGGACGCATTCAATCAAGCCTGCCGACTAATAATAACGCGGCACGCAAACTCCTCTCTCTCTCACTCTTCCTCTCTAAAACCCGGAGAGAGACTCGACAAAGTTTCAGCGACAGTCGAGCCGGAGCTTTTTAATTTTCATAACAGAGCGCCGCTGCCGCGCGCTGTAATTTCAAGCGTCCAACGCGGCGGATAACTCAAAGCGAGCGAGCCAGCGAGCGAGAGAGAGAGAGAGAGAGATAGATACGACGTCAGGCACAGAAACGAAACGCGAGCATTTCTGCTCGTTACGGCCAGTCCCTGACCGGACAATAGTTGCCCCGTAAACTGTCACGTGTAAGCGCGTCTGCTTACCCACCGCGTATTAGAACACGTGTACGTGTACGGCCGGGGGACGACGCGAGCTGCCCCCCCTTCCCCCCCGGAGAGAAACTCGTGACCGAACGCTCCTGACCGACCGACGAGGCGGCTCGGGCCAGTTGTTTCCCCGCTCTCTGGACGGAGACGACATGATTTACCGCTCGCGTCCGCGTACACACACACACTCGTCGGAGCCCTGCGGAGCGGCGCGGGCGCCAGTTTTGCTCTCCGTCTCTCTCTCTCTGTTGCGCCGCCTCTCTCTGTGCTCCATATCCGTATAAATGCACGAGTGTTGACAAATAGTATTTCCTGGCCCGCTGTTTAAATACGAGAAATGGAGCCGAGAGAGCCGGCCTGTAGGCCAAGGAGACGGGCGAAGTCGCCCGAGGAGATGTGCTTTCTTTTTAATATCCGGGGGATCGAGGGGATTTCGGCGCTGGGCTCCGGGTGCTTTCGAGGGTTTTCAAGGCGATGTCGACGTTGAAAGGAGCGAATTCACCAAGGATGTCTCGAAAATTGCATTTGAAAAAACGACCTAACGCGGTTTTACGCTGAAATCGATCAATCATTCGTCAGCCCGAAAACACTAAAACAATATCCCAAGCAAGCAAAAAATCAGCACCAAAGACTGATCACCCATCAAAAATCACGCGAAAATCCGGCCGATTTCAATTACCGTCGAGAAAAAAAAAAGATAAAGACGGGCGATAAAACTCGAGCGCGAAGCCCCGCGGGCGATACATCGAAGTCGAAAGTTCGGGTGGCGTGCTTCGTCGCCCTTGAGCGGGAATCCCCGAGATTTAGTAGCGTCTTAGCGCGGCGGGCGCATCCATTACTCACCTCGCGTGATTTCGCGCTCTCTCTCCCTCTCTCTCTCTCGGCTTTCGGGCTTTTAAAGTTCGCGGCGGCCCGCGGCTTTCGCGGATTATATGGGTCTCGAGTGCGAGTACTTTCGAAGAATAAGACACAGAGCCCAATCGACTGTCTGCCGGGGATAATGCCGCGGCTTTTCGCGATACTCCCGCGGAGCTGGGGGGAAATGGCGCTTTCTCGCGCGCGCGCGTGCCTTTTGTCGCCGTTCGGAGGACGCGTGTTTTTTTTTTTTTTGAATTGTTGATTTCTGTCGTGAAAATGTAAGTTAGACTTTGGATTTCGGTGGCGACGTTTGAGGAAATGTGAATATTGCGATCGAAATAATAAGAGCAGAAAATTATTATTCAAACGAGTGGGATTCTTTTCAAGTAAAATTGTTTCATTAAAAATAACGGCTCCCATAAAATGGATTGATTATAATGTTTCGAAGATAATAATAACTTTATGTAAAAGGTTATTACGCAGTTTTTCTGCAATAGATTCTTTAATATATTTCTATATAAAAGATATAAATGTGAAAGGAAATGACCCGTAATCTAACACCTACGTTTAAGTTATACTTTTATTGAACATAGCCTTTTTTAAGCGTGTAGGCCTTTGTTACTTTATCAGACATGAACAGCAAACGGTTCACTTTACAAAGAAATAAAGCATTTTTTGTCGATAAATATAAAAAACGAAATAGTGTAAAATTAAACTCAAAGTTTGTTCATGATATAAATTGTAACATACTTTTTCCAGCTGAATAATTATTATTCAGTAAAAATAACATCTCAAACAACGTCGACGTTTTCGCGCGTCGAAAATCGCTTCCAAAGAGCCAACTACGGCCACTCGGCCGTACTTTTATCCCGCAGCCGAGAGCGGAGCGCACAATTCTCTCTATCGCTGGAACGGTCATTACGGCCTCGATTTCGCACTCTTTCCAAAGCCGTCGCGCGGCTAAATAACACACCCACCGCTTCTTCAATCGTCGGCGGGGACGGACTGGACGAATAGCTCGTTAGAGCCTAATTGTCGGTTCTCCATTGCCCTCTCGGCGGCCGCCGCGCGCTTCGAGATACACGCGCAATCTTGCGTCCCCTCGCGCGAGAGCCGCCTGTAAGCCCCGACCCACCCACTTGACTCGCTCTCTCTCTCTCTCGCTTTCGGATGGAGACGTCGAGCGGAGATGGAGATAAGCCGGGAGATAAAGGCGGCCGCTGGGAAGGATGAGCGGACACGATACGCCGCGACGCGCGACGAGCAGTGGTGGGAGTCGGGATGTGGTCAGACGAGGAGGAGGTGAATTGTTAAAGCGACGCAGGACCTTTGCATCTCGGCTTTTTCGCGGGACTTCGCGGTTTCGGCTTGGTGAGAAATCGTTTGGGGAGTCGAGAAATTTGGGTGTCGATTAATTATGATTTATGAGTAATTGTTTGAGGGTTTTGCAATAACAATTCGCGGCAGTAAATGGTTTAGATTCTATTAAATATTTGATTGTCTATATTTGTATGTATCGGTTCGAAAGATCCTTTTATAGGAAGAAAGTACAAAGTGTTTTATTTTCTCGATAAAAATACCTTAAACTAGAAATTGGAATCCTTTTCCAAATTCTCGTCGTAAATTTCAGTTTCAAATCGTCAGTAAATTTTTACGCGCCCTCGCGTTCATTCCGCATTATTAATCCCGCAATAAAAGGCCAGAAATTCCTATCTATTATGAAAAATCAGTATTTGAATACCAGAGGGGCTAAAACCCGTTTTTTACACTTTGCAAACACGCAGAGTGCATTAAAGGCTACAAGCATGAAAATCTCATGGAAACGGCATAAAAAATTTATAGAGCCGCGGCGCTATAAATAAAGCATAAAATAAGTTGTATAAAACGACTAAATCACGAATAATCTATATACGCGCGCGGCAACCGTGAGAGAGAGAGAGAGAAAGAGTTAGAGAACTAAAGGGAAATAAAGATAGAGCAAGTATAGGCAGAAAGAAGCTGGGGGGGGGGAGGCGCTACAAACCGTCGGAACGAACGGAAAAGCCACTCATACCGGCCTCTTTGTGTACCACAAAGAGTAATCCAGCTTAAAGCGTTAGCCGTGCAATGGCGCCGGCGACGCGCTATGCGCCTCGCTGCTGCTGCCGCCGCGGGGTCACTGCTAAAGAGATTCCCGGGTCGTTAGTCCGCCGAAAGAGGAGACCTCCGTAACGAACTGACTCTTTGGCGATTGACGCCGACGGGAGACCGGGTGAGGTTTCGAGGAATTGCTATTGATTCGCCACGTTTTTTCGCTTCGTTTCGTTGCTCGGGGGAGGGGAGAGGGGAGGAGAGACCGGGGGAGTTTAATTGCCAGAGGACACTGAATTTATTTCTTGGGCTAACTGAGCTCTTGTCGAGAATGATGAATGGTATTTTGATGACGAACGGCATTCGCGAGTACTTTATACTTGGCTAAAGAAAATTTATCAATTAAATTATTTCTGTTTGGTTTAAATATCTTCTAAAAGCGACAATAAAATTATCCGTAAGAGCGATCTATTAGGAAATTGCGAGCAGAAATTTTACTCCGCGAAAGTGAAAATGAAATACGCCTTAAGGAATCAATTCAAGAGCATTAATATTTTGATTATTATTTTTATTTAAAATCTTTAAACAAGCTTTTGTACGATTTGTTTTACATGAATTTTACAATATTTTATGTTGTTGACCTAATAATGTTATCGGCGAACATTTCAAATTAAACAACGTTCTCATCGTTCACAAACATTTAAAAATTTGCTTCAACCATTAAGAAATCGATACTTCGATCAAAGATTCAAGAAGCTAAAATAACGCGAAACGCGCTCTTCAACCTCCGACGAGACTTCCATCGCAGCCCAAACAAGACGGCAACGAGCCCGGGCCATTGTTAACCCGCGAAACGGCAAGTTTCCCTCGGAAAAACCTGGAAAAACCTGGAAAAACCTGTATCGGGGCGCGCGCGGGCACTTGATAAGAGCGCATTTCCGCGCCGATAAATCCACGGCCACTCGTGCGCTCGTTCATCAAAATTCTCCTGCGCTTTCCGCGTCCCTTGATATTCTCTCCCCAAGAGCTCCCGAGGAATCAAAACCCCCCGGCGGCAGCGGCGGCAGCGGCGGCAGCAGCAGCCGAAACTCCGCAATTAACGAACTTTTCAGCATCGGCGCGGCTGCCGCTGCTTTTTGCGTTTGACTCGCGGGAGCACGCCCCAGAGATTTCTGCTCGTTAATACCGAAAAAGAGAGAGAGAGAGAGAGCCAAAGTACCAAAGCTATTTATCCCCGGCGCTTCTTCTTCGACGCTGCGATGGCTGCGCCTCATTTTCGCCTCGCGGATTATTGAAAAAGCTTCGCCTCTCTCTCTCTCTCTCTCTCTCTCCCCGAAAGGTCGTTAAAATTTAAGGAGGCGACAGTCGACGTTTCGGGGATTCGGCTCGCAAAGCCGGCTTGTCTTTCCAAGGTCATTAGCGAATCAAGAACGTTTCAGGCGTTCATTCAGCAATCATTCAATAGTCGGTAAGGATCATTTCTCCGTTCGTTATCGTTAGGGTTAAGCTTCCTTTCGAAAAACCAGCCTAAACTTCACCAACCCGACCCCTCCTCCCCACCCGGAAGGCAATTTCGCAAATTTAATAAACGCCAAATAGGCCTCTCGCACACCCCGAACGCATCCAGCTCCCGAGCGAAACGGGCGAACGGCGAAGCGAGCAGCCGCGTCCCCGTAACGCTCAGCCAACGACGGCCGTATTATTCGCGCGCACGCGCCCGATTACCTCGCGCATAATTGTTTCGACCGGCCGCGCGGCGCGGCTGCCACCGAATGTACATGTAAATAAAAGGCTCTCTCGCGGCGCGCCGTGGAAAGTTCCGCGCGCATTGTGCAGTCGAAGCGCGCGCGGGGACAATTACGGTCCGCCCGCGAAATTGGAACGGCGCGCGCGTCTTTATTTACCGCGGGGGGCGGCGCGAAAGGAGATTTCTCGGCCTCGGCCGGAGCGGATTTCATTAGCGGTTATTGTCCGCCCGACGGGCTAATGGCGCGCTAACGATTGGATTTCGCGCCAGGCCTAGATTAGGACTCGAGTGCGCGCCGTTTTGTAGTGTGTTCTCCTTTTCGGCCCCCGGGTTTCTTTGTTCGGGGCTTTAAATGGGGCTACCTTTTGCTTTTACTGGACTGGCGTGAGCTTGAATTTATTTAATTTCGCGTATTCTCGAGGTTTGGCTGCGGAAATGCTTTTCAATAATTACGTGCAAGGTTCTTTGTGCAAAGAAAAAACCGCTGACACATTTTTGATGAATTTTTTTATTTATTAATTGTTTGCGAGAATTATCATCTTTTGCGTACTACGAATTAGTATGTATTTAGTATACTATAAAATATTGTAAAATGTACAATAAAAAAATGATGATTAAAATTTCCAAACAGCGAAAATTACGAGAAAAAAAATGAAAAAAAAGCGGAATTAGTTTCATACAAAAGAGCTAATATTCGGCTCGGCAGTCCCGGCAAAGATTTGTTTCCAGGGGGGAGTCTTGTCAAAAACAAAGCAGTCGTCAGATAAGAAGAGCGCGAAGCTACGGCGAGCCCTCCGAAAGGCGCACGCCGAAGACGCAAAGTCGAAGCCGAGAAAAGAAAGTCCGCGTTATTCTTTCCGCCTCTCTCTCTCTCTCTCTCTCTCGCCTCCTCTCCTCTTTTGCGTCAAAGGCGAAAGACTGCGGCAGAAGTCTCGCAGCCCTCTTTCTATTTACTCCCGTCCGTCGGGGAGGACGCATTTTTTCTCTATATCGAGAAAGCGAGGAGAGAGAGAGAGAGAGGAGGCCCGATTCGTCCTCGTTACATAAAGAAGCCCTTTGGTGTCGCGTCGAGCTTTCATCTTCCGCTGGAAAACATCACAGGGGCCAGGCACCGGGATTACGAACGGGTTAATAATTCCTTTTTCCCCGCTGGATGTCTATGAAAAATGTTTACGCGCCGAAGGAGCTTTGCACGGGTGGAGGGCCGCTTTCTTCCGTGGCCGATTGTCTTAACGAACCGAAAACTATATCTACATGTAAATTTATTCTATCTATACAAATTTAATTGTTTGCCGAAAGAAGAGGCTCGAAATCAGCTAGAAAGTCGAACGGTTACAATGACGCAGGCGGTTTCTACAGAGTAAAATTTTTTTTTAAAGAGGGCCCAAAAGCATCCGGTAAATCGAAAAAAAAAATGTTTAAAGGATACTCTTTCCGAAAATAAAGCGGAATTCCATCGAAAGGCTTCCGAGGTGAACGAACAATGCTCTCGAATCTTCACAGAAAGACGCCCCCTCGAAAACCGATGCAAGTCCGAGTTTCCGAGAAACTCCGCGGCGCGATTTCGCCGACGCTTAATTATGCGCGAGGCGGCTGAAATAACAAATGGCGCGAGAACGAGTCGAGTTCGAGATCAAGTAATTAAACTAAAGCGGCCGGCGGAGGCTAAAAACTTAACGTGCGGAAGAAGTCGAGGAAGGGCGAGAGAGATTTTCGGAGGAGAGTAATTAATTAAATAACTAATTACTTGATGGACCGACACCAAGTCGGAGAGAGGGAGTCCGCTCTCTCTCTCGGTCGATCTGGAAAGTTGAGAGGACCTTGGCTTCGCGGTCCTTTTCGAAATCAACTTATTTGCCGAATGGAATGTAGAAGGTCGCGATTTATAAATGGAAAAGTTTTGCTTTGGTGCGTAGCTTGATTAGAATTATAAAAGAAGATTGTTTGAAAAGTTGTGTTGTTAATTTAAAACTGTTGTTTTTTTCTGTGACTATTATAATTTTCGTCCAAAAGAAATTACAAATACACAAATTAAATCGTCAATAAGTACACGCGACTCGACTCCAAGCGTACCAAAAGAATGACGAAAAGGGCTCTACTTCGCTGGCGGAGCAATTCATAGCGGAATTGAAAAAAACCGATTGCATAATTTTTAACTAATCTTAAGTCGATAAGCAAAGTTATCAAAAATAAGAAAAATATTATACTAACCATCTTCTAATACTATACTAACCATGAAATTATTGATTTACGGCCTCTCTCATTTGAAAGTAGACACCGAGCTAGAAATTTTGAGCCCTATTTGATCTGATTTAGATAATTAGAACCGTTGCTACAGCGTTCAATTACTGGCGTAATTAATGGGCTCTCGGAACTGGTTAGAAATTTTTGCTAGTGGTAATTAATTAGCAAATAATTAGTCTTAAGTTCCCAGATGGTTAGTATAATATTTTTTTTATTTTTGAGCACTTTGCTTATCGACTTAAATATTTCGGTTGCCATTTTTGAAGCCGAATAAAAAATTACTGATTTAGGGCCTGTCTCATTTGAAAGTAGACGCCGAGCCAAAAAATGCTTCCCGGCACTGGTTAAAAATTATTGCTAGCGGTGATTAATTAGCCAAAAATTAGTTCAAAAATTATGCAGTCGGTTTTTTTTTTTTTTTTAATTCCGCTGGAATTGCTCAGCCAGCGTAATAGAGCCGACGAAAAGCCAACTGCGCCATGTACACCTTAATCAAAGCAGCTCTTGCTCAACTTTCCAGAATCGACTGCAGCGAGTCGAGCGCGCAGAGCAGAGATAGAGAGAGAGGGAGTAGGCCTCGGCGTAATCCAGGACCAGCAGCGTAGCGGCTCTCTCTCTCTCTCTCTCTCTCAGAGATATAACGTACATAAGCGGCCTGCGTAAATCATCGAGGGCCTCGCGTAACCCGGGAGCTCGGACTGTATAACTCACCGGGCGGCGCGAACTTGCCGGCATTTATGAGCCCGGTGCCCTGAGAGGATTTCCGCGAACTCACTCTCCCGCCTGCCTCTCTCCCCCCTTTTCCCCCCACCGCGAATCTGTCCGGATGAAGAATCTCCGCTTTGACAGAAGGAGGAGCCAGCCGGGCTTGAAGAATGGAGAGCTGAAGGCCGGCTTGATTAGCAACTGCCGAGGTGTGAGGGTAAGTGGTTACGAGCGAGTTTCGTCAGACGGGCGTATATTATTCTCGGTTTCCGAAATGTAGTAGGCTTCGTTGCAGCGTATTGCGGTAACGGTTTCGAACGTCGGTAAAGATTCTTCGGCAGCTTTTATAACCGTTGCGAGAGTTGCGTAACGGATTGCTCGGCGCGCATTTCATTATCGTAAATTTGAAAAAAATTGGAAAACTTCTTTTTAATGCCGCCCGGGTAGATTGAAGATTAATGAAGCTTAAAAACTCTCTCTCTCTCTCTCGCGTTAATCGATAGTCAATTTGAAAGTTCGAGCCAACTTCGGCCGAACTCTTCGCGGCGGCTTCGCCTAAATATAACCGTTAAAAACCGAAAGACGAACGCGTTTCGAATACATATAAAAGAAGTGCAGGCGCGTATAGCGGGGGCGTCGTTACGTGATTCCGACGGGTCCTTTTTCACTTCGGCGACGGAGCGAAAGGGAACACGATCGATGTAAAATTCGGAAAATTCCCAAACGACAGGAGCAGCGCGGCAGCGGCGGCCTTTCTCTCTCTCTCTCCCGTTCGCTGTGGAACTTTTCGTGCTCGCGCGGAAAGAGAGAGAGAGAGGAAAATTTACAAGCCGTTTCCCTTCCCCCTCGGCACGATACGCAAAGAGACTAAAAATTGTCGAACACGTGTCGCGCAAGTGCAGCAGAATTTTTAATAATTCCTTTTTGTTTCGGCCCTCTGACAGACCAACGGCGGAATAACTCAAAAAGTATTGGAAATTCGCACGTACAGAGAGAGAGAGAGAGAGAGAGAGTGGGGTTGGATGCACTCGCCTGTTATCGAATGCGGATGAAATGCAGTTTTTCGCCGGAGCTGAGTCCACAGAATTATTAATCAATTTCGATTCTGTAATAAAGAGACGCGTCTTCGATTGCAAACAAGGTTGGTACGCGTCGGAAAACGAATTCAATTAACGTTGCCGCGCGCTAAAAATGGAAAAAAGTCGCAGTAACCTTTTTTCGTGCGAATATAGAACTAGCAATTTTGAAATAATTGTACAAAGACTTCCTTTTTTGCCCTCGTAAAATCCGACGAGTACTTTCTGAAATAAAGAGCGCTACGCGCGCACGTTTTATGCGCAGAAGAGCGCGGCTCAAATATTTATTTATGAAATTCAAACATACACCCTACCTTAAAACCCAAAAATACCCGAACCCTTGTATTTTTCGAGACGCGCGGCTTTAAAAACCCTCATTATTCCCTCCTTTCCCTGCCCTCCGCAGGGAATTCATAACGCAGAGAAAATCTTCCCAGCGCGACGCCGTCTCCGCAAAACAGATCCAGACGGGCGAACGAGCTGTAGTAGCTACGGAACAGCGGCAGTCGCAAAACTGCGAGGCGAGCGCGGAGGGGGGTGGTTAAGGCCGGGGGGAGACACAACCGGCCGGACTGCAAGCGACAGCGGCGTGTCGGGCAAGAAAATTCCGAAACGGCGGAGGAGGGAAGAGGCTGAAGAGGAAACAGAGCGAGACAAAGGCGCGGCGGCGAATTGGATACAACGGCGACCGAGCAAAGGGGGGGAACGGGGAAGAGGGGGGAGGGGAGGGGGATGAAAATAAGGAGAGCAGCAACTCTTTGACAAGTCAAACATGCGCTAACGTCGGCTCTCATTTGCAACTTGGCCACAAAAGCCTCGAGAGTTCGACTCTCTCTCTCTCTCTCTCTCTCTCTCGCCCTCTCTCGCTTCTCGCGCCCTTTTTCGGAGTGGGGAATATCGATTTTTACGCGCGCGCTACTCGCTTTTTCGAGTTTTCGAGCTTCGTAGCTTTTCTCTTTGTGAGCGCTTTTTTCTCGCGTCGCTCTCTCTCTCTCTCTCTCTCTCCTCTGCAACGCTTGTAACTTTCAAGGAGGGAGGTTTCTTCCTCGTTTTCATTTTGCGAACGCTTTGAGTTTGTTTAGTCTGCTTTTCCGGAGCTCGCTTCTTATTTTTAGATGTATCAAAGGTCTTTTTAACGCTCGGATAATTATGAAAGCTTAATTTACACGTTTCTTGGCATGAGTTTGTGTGCGCTCTCTAAGCTGCCTCGGATATTTTGTTGCGGCTTCTGTCATTTTAATTCTAGATTTTGTTTTTAAACGCAACTAACATGTTATTACAGTAATTAACAGAAAGACAAATAACGTGGAATTAAGAAAGAGATTCAGCAGTCCACTTTTTTAATTAGCAGTTGATATTTGTAAAATTTTACTTTATATTCGCGCGGAAACCTACCGCTACCGGAAATGGACTAATTTTTTTCCGCATCGATTTCCTTCAACGCGAGGCCATGTAGTATAAGATACAGCTTCCATTATTTTTCAGAACCGCCTTCAAGCGCCATCAACGAAAACACCAAAGTTAAAGGAATCATTCATCTCTCTGCGCGCGACTGATAAATGCTCGCAAAAAGCGAAGGCTAAATTCCATCGATAAGCAAGAAAAGTGTATATACAGGATGCCGGCGAAAGTTGCGCGCCAAGCGGAAAGAAGTGACATCGACGGTTTTAATTCGTTCAGAATCCGACAAAAAGGGGAACGTAATTGCGTATAGAAAAAGGGGAGGCCTGTAATTGGCCCTTTGACGCCGACTATAACTTTTATGGCTCTTTGTTGTACGTTTAATAATTTGCCTCTCGAGGAAAAATTCAATTTCGTTAAAAGAATTTTATCGACGTTGTTTCGCAACTTTGTTACCGAGTAAAGGTAAACTTTGTGAAAATTGATTGCCGATTTTCATAAGCGAAAGCAAGTACGGAACCGTCGATGGCTCAAATAGAACAAACAATTTTTGAAATTTTTACCACGACTGGCCCTTCAAATTACAAGTTTTTCATATTTAACAAAGAATTCCCATACAAGTTGTTTTGGCCATAGCAATGAACGCGTTAGATTCGACAAAAGCGCGCGCGGAACTTGACGCGAAACGTTAATTCCCGAATTAATTCGATAATTCTTTCGCTCCAATTAAGCGAAGGGCTCCTCTTTGCTCTTTTCGATCCGATCGAAATCCGATAAGTCCAAAGGGCCAATTTCCAAAGGCTCGTTAACTATTTTGCGTATTCACTAATCGAATATCGGTCCGGTCTGCAAAAGGGCATATAAATCGAAAGCCGATGGGAAATTTTCGATTCGATTCCGATTCGGAAATTTTAATAAAAAATACACCTCCGATTTATAACGAGGCGTCGGCCGATCGTCAATGAAGACTCGAGTAATAAAAAGATACGCGAACGGGACGAGGGGGAGTCCGTTACTTCGGCAGCGCGACGACCCGTCGCGAAAAAAGTCGAATGAAAACAAAAGCGAGGTCGACGCGCTGATAAATAATCCGTCAGATATAAATAACGAGCGGGCGAGAAATGCGAGGGAAATAAATGAATAAATAGACGCCGCGCCGCCGCCGCTCGCGGAGTAAGGCAAAAAAAAAAGCCTCGGACGCTTTTATGTGTCAAGTGCGGATGTGCTGGTTTTTTTTTATCTTTTTTTGGGGCAAATTAGATTAATTTGCGGGCACGAAAATAAGTCTGCTCGTCGTTTTGTATTCCTCGTGTACCGGAAAGTTCTTAAACGTCGTTAATTACGGGTGAACTCGTTGCGCAGTTGCGGATTATTAAATAACGTTTCATTGATTGAAATTGCGAAAAGTTTAATGTAAAATTGCACGTAATGTTTTTAATTCAATTATATTTTATTATTTTAGCTTGTTCGCTCGCACTTTGGATTTATCTAGAAATAGAATCGTCCTTTTGGAACATTTAGGTTGCCTAGATAAATTTCGCAACTATTCTAGCTAGCTTAGTTCTAATTCAAGTAATAACAGTAGTTAAGGTAGTTCCTGGTGTATACCTTCAAGGAACGACGGAAACTCAAGAGTAGGTAATGAACAAAATTATGCCCGCGAATCATTGCAAAGTGACATCAACGAAAGACCAAATCTTTCATTACCGTTTAATGCCCGATTACAATTTACCTTTGATAAATGCAAAATTCCGGAAATAATGTTCGAAGCATTAAAAAAAAAAAAAATGACCATAATAACCATCATCCACTAAAATGAAAACAATCCGCCTCTCGGCGAAAGAGAGAGAGAGCTCCCGAGAGCCATCTCCTCGGCTCGAGAAATAAAAATCGAGAGCCGCCGCGGAAGCATATAAAACGAGCTTGCGCGGGTCCGGCACCGCTGCCCGGGCAATGCATCACCTTTTATTAAACGATAAATCGGCGTAACGAAGCCGCCCATAGAGACGTACGATATCGCTTACCGCTCCACATGCTCATCCGTGTCTGTGTGTGTATGTGTATCTGTGCGCGGGGAGGGGGTGGAAAAACCGAAAGAGCGAAAGGTACAGCCGAGAACTCCTTTGGTGGCGGCTCGTTATTTTCCACGGAGGAGGATGGAATCGAGCGACGGAAAGATAAACAATCGGAGGAAAGGAGGGAGATGCGCACGGATTGACTACTTTTAATTAAGGCAGTTTTTCTCCGCGAGCGGAGTTACTATATATCGGAAAATTTCATCCCTTTCATATTTCCGCCGCGCTGCTCTGGCGCGGGGCGAAGTACTCGAGTAAATTCGCCTCGAGTTCGGACTGTTTTTATGACCGTTGTAAATTTTATAAACTTTTATACTCGTTTGTGCATTTTACAATGGAATTTGAACAAACGAAGGGACGATTTTTAAATGGGAACCGAAAAACATCGGAGTTTGATCTCAAGAATAATCTCGTTAACAAAAAGGTAAGCCGGTAAAGTGGCAGTCGCAGCGTTAAATAAACAATTTTCCTCGGTGCGCCCCCCTTTTTCCACCGTCCTCTGGAAACTCCGAACTAATTTATCGCGCGGAACAATGCTCGCGAAATACTTGCTTCGAGAAGTTCAAGTGCTATTTAACTACTTAGAGTCAGAGCGAGAGACAGAGAGTAACGAAACTACATCAGAAACAAGCGAATGTTTGCGCAGAAAAGGATAGAGAGAGAGAGAAACAAAGAAACGTCGCGTTTTATTAGTTCCCCGGGCACGTCGATATAACTCTTCGGGAAGAGAGTGCAGAATTACTCCCAGGGCCGAGCGATAAAAATGAGATTTATGCCGGCCCGTTTAAATACAATTTACATTGCGAGCTGCGCCCGCCCGCCTTCCTTCCCCGGAAAAGGCGAAAAACCGGAGGCCGTTTGGATTAATCTATTGGCCCGGAGGCGAGAGCGTGTATTTCGAAATTAAATGTTTAGTCCCGATTGATCCGAGAAAATTGCTCTCTCTCTCTCTCTCTCTCCGCGTTTAATTGCGACGCGAGCTCGTTTTAAATTACGACAATTACCGGGCGTAACGCCGCGCGATGTAATTTCGCCAGAGAGCTGATTTTCCGTGTACGTAAGTGTATTTAGATTTATCGCGAGCGTCGAAGCTATATACACTTGATTAATGCGACAAAAGTTGTGCCCCGAATAAATCCGTCGAACGATACCCGAACAAGCCTCATCGAAAAATTCACGTTGCCTACGTTGACGGCGCGCTCCTTTGTTTCAACCGCGCCCGAATCGATAGCCTCCCCCCGCCCCTCAAAACATTTGACGCAAACCCCCCCCCCCCCCCCCCGCTCCCCGAAGGAATGTTCCCGCGCTTCCTTTATACGCGCTCGCGCGAATTTAATTAAAAGACGCGGCGCGCTTCCTTCCTTTTTTTTCCAATTCCGTTTGACGCGCGCCGGTTGACGTTTCAATGGAGATGAACGCAATTATAGCGGGTTCGGGATGTATTGCGCGCGTCGCGCGATACCGCCGGCGGAAGGGTCCACCTTTTTTTTTTAAATTCTATCGGCGCCTCCCGGCCTGTCAGTCTCTCTTTCGGAAACTACACCCGGTGGCCCATATATTCCGGGATTTACGAGGAGTTTTAAACAACGCTGTTTCTCGAGCCTGATGGAGCGAACGGAAGCTGCTCGACTCGGGAAATTAGAAAATTTTAGACGAGTTTCGAATCGCGATTATAATTGACGTGTTTTCTGGATTCCACTCGCAGGCTCGTTCGATCGTTACAAAAGTGTCTTATTACTCGCGCGTATGTATTAAAGCAAACAAAGGCAGTAAAATTCGCGCGTCGTAAAGCGTGCTCACCTGGAAACAGTGAGGAATTAAAAAATCATTAGCCAGCCCGAGTGTGAAACGTTATCGAACAAAGTGCAGGATCATTAAACACCGGGCAAAACGAGGATTTACAACGGGCAGTTATTACGAAAAACTCGGGCGCGCGCGCGCACCTCGCGCGACGCGCGAATCTAGCACTTGTTTGCGGTGATTATTTTCTCATCATGCCCTCCCCCCCCCCCACCCACCCGCGTGCGGGATTGCTCTCTCTCTCTTTCTCTCTCTGCGCGGCATTTCGCGCGGAACATATACATTCTCCGTTTTAAACAAGAACCTTCAGATTTAAATTGAAATAGTATACGGAACAATTTGGGCTCGTAAATTACAAGTTCGCGTGTGCACTTATTACGGGAGGCGAGGTGTGCGCGCAAGCGCCCGGGAATTTAGCTATTTTAATTATTTTGCCGCCTGCGCGGAGACCCCGCGCGCGAGTCCTGCTATTTTAATAAAGAATTTTCTCGCGCCCTGACCATTAAGACAATGGGGGAAACCGCGTATTGTTATCCGCCGCCCGCCCCGCGAATAATTAAAATTCTTAAGTACACCGCCGGAGAATTTTCAATCGCTTCGGTTTTTTCGCGAAAGCGCCGGCCGAGGAAATGTATCGCGGCTGCGGGCTAAATGAAATTCTCGCGACTGTGAGAAATGGGGGTGGAAATCGGTTCGGTAAAGTAATTAAGGTATATCGCTGATGCTTTTATGCGTTCGATTCACGCAGGTTCTACGTCGCTATTATCTTCCGGGAGAAAAAATTATAATGCTTGATAAAAGTTCGCGATTTTTAGATTTAATACATCTCCTTTCGAGATAAACTTGTAAAATGACTGGTTATACATCGGGCTCGCATGGGCCGCGGCAATTAGACTTTATAGTGCTTTAAAAAAATGGTTTTGCAGCACACTAGAAAATTTATTTGGGTAGATAAATGAATATATATGAACGAACTTTTAGAAAAAAAAAAAAACTGATATTACGTAGGCAAAGTACTTGCGCCACGGAAAGTATTTGCGTTATCTAAAGTCATGTATTGTCTTGAGCGGCAAATCCATCTAGATATAAAGGATAATTTACTGGTGATAATGTCGGATTAGATTAAGTAGATGATGTAGCCGATTATCGTGTTTACAAACACGAAATACTAATGCTTTCACTTTAAACGCGTCAATACACTTTTTTCCTGTAATGTTTTGTTTTGTTGCATAAAGTTTGAAATTCAACCTAAAATCAATTTTCACATTGTAGTAGTAAATTGTCAATTGCAGTCGCTGTAAAGTTCAAAGTTCCTCTAAAAATGACCCCACACACGGTTCATTACTTTCGAATTCAAATAAAAAAAAAAGCGATTTTTAACCAAACAGAAAAGCAGCGTTCCCCATCAATATCGCGAACGAACTCCATTCCAACGGACCGCCATACAAACCGACGAAAAACGCGGGAGCAAAAACCAGGCGAATTTTTCACCCGAGCAACACAAAGAGCGGAGAGAGTCCCGAAAAAGCGGTTCGCTGCGAGTGTCGCTGACAAATTGGCGACGACAGCGGCAGTCCCGGGAAGATAAAGCCGCGCCTCGCTCGTTCAAAGAACAACCGAGCATCAAAGCCACCTTTGCGCCCCCTCCCCCCACCCCGCACACCAGAGTGGACGCAGAGTTCGAGCCGGCGCGATTAATATATCGACGCAGATTACGCCGAGCGTCGTAATTGCGAAATGGCGCTGCGAGAGGCCTTTTTTTTTTGCGCGATGAAAGCGGGGCGAGAAGCTCGGATGAATGGAGCCGCGTCTTTTGAGGGCGGAATACGCGCGCTTTTTAATATTTTGGGAACGCGGCGGTTCGGGTTTTTTTCTCGGCGAAAACCACTCGAAAGGAACTGGGTTTATTAAACTGATTTATGAATTTTTTCGAATTCTCGGGGCTTTTAGAGAGCCGGAGAACGAGAGTCGGCCACTTTACGTTCCGGGGATAAATGAATTTTAGCCGGAAATGTTAGTTCCTTTTTTATTGCGCGTTCGTGTATTTTTTTAATTAAAAAAAATGCTGCGAACTTACTTTTTAACGAATATATAACCCGAAAAACGCGAATTTTATTTTACGACCGTCTAAATTTTATTATGAAAAAACTTTGCGAGAGAAAATTTAGCGAAAAATGTTCCGAAAACGTGAGTAAAATTTTTTTATATTTCAGTTTTATTTGTAGCTTTATTATCTTACGGCTTAACAAAACTTGCTTTCAACGTTTCCGATCCACCCGGCGGAAAATCATTAAAACACCAGATTATCGAAAAAGAATAAGCAAAATCCACCGACGCGAATCGTTAAAAAAAAATATTCGAATTGCCGACAACTATGTTATTCCCCCTCCCAAAGGACGAGCAATAATAAAAGCGAGTCTTGAAACGGGGCGAGAATCTCCACGCGACGCTCGAAAAAAAAAAAGCGCGGAGCAGCGGTGCCATCGGACGAATAAAAGGCCGAGGCAGCGGACGGAAAAGAGCCAAGAAATAAAAGGACAGCCGACTGCGCGGTTGCGGGCCACTCGCTGATTAAAACTCCTCCGCCCACACACACACACACGCACCTGACCGTCTCCGAATACTAAGCAGCAGCCGCCGTTCGAGTCGTTCCGTTGACTTGTTTTTTTTTTCTGTTAATCAAGTCGCGAGCTTTCGGTTTCGGAGGTCAAGGCTGAGAGCAAGTTTGATTGAAGTGGGTTAGGGGTGGCGTTTCGTTGCTCTCGAAACTGTAAAGTTTAGGACGGCTTTGGGAACTATATACGGCTGTTTTTGTTTATGGGCTTAACGACGATTTATGAAAGTCGTATTTCAGTTCCTGCGCTGACGTATTTCTTTCGAAAATGCGGGTTTCCAAATGTTTTATGCTTTAAACCGCTTTTCTTAATAATTCCTCTAAAAATCTCGGCTAAAAACGGAAGTTTTCGCAAGTTTATTTAATCTTTTTTTAATCGAATGAAGCTTTGTTACAGTAGAAATGGAGAGCCGCGCGGCTGCGTTTTTTTTTTTTTTTTTTTTTTTTTTCATTCCCGCGAACGAATAATTCAACGGACGAAAACATCGAGGCGGCCAATCGAAGAAGCGTCGTCACGCACCAGCGAAAAAATAAAGCGAAAAGCCACGTGGCCACGAAGCAATTACGTGAGTTTGTACAAAAATAAACGACGATTTATCGGAGTGAGGTTTGATTGAGTTTTGTTAAAATATCGCACTCATCGAATTGCTGGGTCTGCCCCCATATAGGTTAACTTTGATGAACGAGAGTAAAGATTAATTTTCAGTTTTTATTTTATTCAAAGGTTTATTGGAATGAAAAGTTATTTGGTTTTTGATCAAATGAGAAGAGCTATTCGTACATTCAAATTTGAAAGGGACTTGAAAAATTCATTTATACAAAAACACGTCAAAGCCAGGAAAAATAAAGCTATTCCATTTGCTTTAAAGAAAACAACGTCGAAACTTCCGTTCGACTTCAAACTGGAAAATCGATTGCTCCGTCGGCGAGCATTTCAAATCCAATCGTTCATCCTCCTCGATCTTCAATCGCGGGGACTAAAGTCAATCACTCGGAACTTCAAAACACAGCGGAAGTACCACCGACGACCGCCGACGACGACAAAATCCTCTGAAAACTGCACTCGTCCTCCCCCGACAGTACAAACACGAGTGTTATCAACAAATTATTCCGAAGAAATCGATCAATTTCCTACCTCCGGACTTGTTTGATGTTTAACAAAGTTGGATAGACACTCAGCCGTCTCGCCCCTCTCTCTTCACACACACACACACACAAACACACACACAGACCGAGTCGCCGAGGCAAACTCGCCGGGAGCCTCGGTGTTGACGTAGGTAACGACGTTTAATGGATGGAGCTCGCGGACGAGCAATGGCTGCTTCGAGTACTTTGCAATGAAAATAACGCGCTGCAGCCGCGCGGACGGATATATATCCGGGATGATAGAGCGCCCGGGAGCCGCGGCGCGCGCGAAAATTGAAAGAGGAAATGATGGAGCGACGCGCGGAGACGTTCGGGGTGGAAAAAGAACGATGGCCGGAGAGAGGCGAGCCGGGCTGAGGAATGACAATGAGGCTTGGCTCTCGGTAATTTTAAGGGTGTTTTTCTGGGAAATGGATCGAAAGAGGCGAGGAGCCGCATCTCGAGGAGACCGCTGAAATATGGATTTTAATTGGATTTAGATTTGATTCGGAGAGGAGGTGAGCGGCGGGATTTAATTTAGAACGTCGGTTGAATTTAATTAATCGAGCGCGTTGATTGCATAAAGAAAATTATTGCTACTGCTCATTAATGTCATAAAAGTTGTAATAAGATAAAAAAACTAATATATTTGTGCGAAATTTAAAATTTTTCGTCGAAAGACAGATCCTATTTTCATGCACTTCCCGTCGTCCTAATCATAAATCACCAAGTCTCAGGGCAACTTTTTAATAGTTGCGCTAAAAATTCCATTAAAAACTTTAAATAAAAAAACCCAGCAGCATCCCCGCAATTTTCGTCGGGCCGCGGAGAGAGCTCTCGTACAAATCCGCGGCCGACTCGAATTTGCGATCTTAATAAATCCGCGCGCCGAGAGACTCGGCCTCGCGTAAAAGGCAACTTTTATGGACGCGACGAGCAGCGCTCTCTCTCTGTCTTTCCGCGCCGAGAGAATTTATCGTTAACGGCTGGGGAAAATCGCGAGTTCGCGAAAGTGCAACAGCTTGGGAGCGAGAGGCGGCCGGGAGACACCTGTGCTCTCGCGGATTTTTATCGCTCCTCATCGAGTCGAGGAGAAAGGACGCTCGCGATAAATGCGAGATTCGTCGACTGCCGCGGCGATTCGGGCGCGCCGCCGCGCTGGGTTGCTTTTATGCCTTATTGCTTAATTAGGGGAACTGTTTAATAAGGAAGAGTCGTTGCGTTCGTGGGCTGAATTAACGAATTGATGAAAGTCAGAAACTGTAGGAGATCGTCTAAAAATGTTCAAGGTGGCTCTGGCGAATTAGCAAGTCCATGAGAAAAAAAAATAAAAAATACGTTGAAAAAGTTCGAAATTAAAGAATGTTTTTGATATCTAACTTAGGTCAGGTTGCCAGACAACCCGAAGAGATTTTACTTTTCAAAAACGTTCGCGCATGTGTGGACATTAAACTTTAACCAAAAAAATTCATCAATTGTTCTGCATCACCTCACGAGTCGCTATGTTGTCAAATTTTTGCACTCACGGACGGCGCAATTTAGGGAGACTAATATTTTTAGTAATTTTTTTTTTCAATGTCTTAATCATTGTCGGGTTTTCTTAATTAAAAATACTTGACAATGAACGCAAAGCATTGTTAACCTATCTAAATAATTTTTTTAACATATTCAGTGCCCCTCACATGTCGCCTTCATGATACGGCAACGCCCCGCAACGCCGAGGCCACCTTAAGCAGTAAACTTTGTCAGTCTAATATAAAAAAAAAAACTAATCCTCTGATTTCAAAAGCCAACCGATTCATCAAGCGGCGCGGCAAGCCGCACTATTTAACCGTTAAAAAAATAAAAATTCGACCAAAGTGCGTCGAGAGCCAAGAGCTTAAAATTCCGCGCCAAATGACCGCCGCTAAGAAGACGCGGGCTCTCGGCCCTAACTCAGAGCCCTGGTCTATTTTGCATTTTCGTGCGCCGGGCGGGTCTCTCTTTTTCACCTCTTTCTCGCACATATATTAAGACAGAAAGAACGAGCCAGCAAAAAGCAGCGGCAGCAGCAGCAGCCGCGAGTCCGATACTTCGCCCATTATGGTAAAACGAGCCCGGCGACAAGTTTTCTATGGAAAGTGCCGGCCGATTTCTTTTTCTAGCCGACTTTTATGGGAGGCCGGTGGGAGGGGGGGGGGGGAGGCGGTGGCGGCGGCTCGCGATATAACTTATTTGGAGTGCACGCGAGGCAAGAGAGCCGCTCTCTCGATAAATCTCGGCTCCTGAACCGGCGCTCCGTCTTCCTCCTTTCCTCTTCCTCTTTCGCTGCTGCTGCTGCTTTCTTTGCCCGCGCGAGGCTGTTTTTTTCTTTTTTTTTTTGCAAAGCTTCGCCGACGCCCTTCTTTATTTGCGGTACGGCCGAGGGGTTGGAGATTTTGCTGGCGCTTTTTTGTTTGTTTATTGAAATGACGGGGCAGGAGGATTTGCGATTGGTTTTTGCTTTGTTGTTAATCTTTCAGCGGATTAAGCTTCAATATTTTCGGTAAATATTTATAAGGTTAATACGAATTTATGCATTTTTCGGGCGCGCGACAAATATGCATCGGTAATCCGTTTTCAAGCAGTAATAATAAGCTTTCATATTTATGATATTGTTAGGTTTAATATAAATAAATTGAGCGTTTTCATTCGTTTGAAAATAAACTCGTTTATCTGATGTGGTAAATAAATTCCTTTTTTTCCCTGTTCTTTGTACTAATGAATTATAGCAACAATGGCAACGTTTATCGTTCTTTAAGTACGAGGATAAAAAATTTGATTCCTCCAACGGTCCATTTAATCTCTGTCAGAAACTTTGTACGTAAAGCACCACCTTGCCACCTAGCGGTTAATTTCAGAAATGCTTAATTGCACGTAAGAGTTCTATTTACTTTTGTGGTAAAAAACGCAAAATAGATCTTTTATTGTAAATTTTTTAAGTACCGTTATCAAAATCTTGCATTTGTAAATTCGAAGAATCTTATTAAAAAAATAAGAACTTAATTTTATCAAAAATTGTTTCAATTAGATTGCTCGACAGTGGCGAAAAAAAGCGTTAACTCATTTAAATAAATGAATAATAATTCATTTATTTATAATTCAGTTTCAGAATAATAATTCAGTTGCATAATTCATACCAACTAATAACTATTAAAACACCCCCTCGGAAAATTATCCAACTCAGCGAAAATTCATGACCGCAATCATCGCCCCGAGCTTCGGAAAAAAGCCCCGGAACCCCCCGAACACGACGATAAAACTTCCATCAACAGCCTCCAGCAAAGAGCAGAAAAAAGGAGAGAGAGAGAGAGAGAGAGAGAAAGATCAGCCGCGGCGATATCCCCCTCAAACATTTATCGAAAGTACAATGGCCGGGCTCTGTCTCTCTCTCTCGCGCGCGACTGCCAATAACCGTCGCCGCGATGCGTTTATTATACTTGGCTCCTACGATTAATTAACTGATGACCGGCCCGAACAAAAGTAATCAATCAGCAGCCGGCGTTCACGGGCCATCGGGCAGCAGCAGCAGCAGCGGCAGTCTCTCCCTTCCTCGCCCGAGAGATCGCCAAGCCCGGAGGGGGACGGAAGAATATCGCGATGTTCGCGGCGGGGATTTCGGTGTTTACCCCGGTGTCGATCGGCGGGGAGAGGGCGCGATGGATTACTGTAATCAAGGGGAGTGCGATTAAAGGGGTTACAAGATGCCTTTGGTTGCTCCCTTTTTTTCTGACGGAGATTCTATTAACTTTATTGAATTCGCGTGGCGGTTTTTTTTTATGTTTCGCAATTAACGCGGTATTTGTCGAATGCGCAAAGTGTAAAATAGAGTCTGGTGAACTTTGCTTTTGGGATATAGCTGCTTTTTTTTTGCAGCCGGACTCAATTTCATTTTTATTATTTAATAATCTTTTGTACCGTTATTGGGTACTATTTATTCGGACCGACTCGATATCCGTACCAACTGAAGTAAAATTCCAAATGCGAATGGAATATTAAAAACTGGAGTGCGATGAAAAATATTAAATTTTTGAAAACTCTTTCAAATTTAATTTCCCCGTCGAATATAGCTGAAGCAGGAATCTCGTTAAAAGAAATGAAAAAACAAATATAAAAACGATATAATCTATCGGTTATCGTTATTATTACTTTTGTCATAAATCTTTTTAATTCGTCAAACTGCTGCAAAATCATACGTTAAAATCCCTACAAATAAAAATTGCTGAACGAACAAAACCAAAATTCGTATTTAATTTCCACTTTAATTCACCAACTCCGCTAAAACCAATCCCCAAAAAAACAATGCCACACTCCTCGCCGCGCGCAGCCTGGCCCTTACTTCGGCGCGCGCGCAAAACCGTGCAGTGCAGCGAAGGGAACGAAGCATCCGGGCCGCAAACACGCGTCGCTCCACAAAAGGGGCAGGGATTGAAAGGATTTTCGACGCGTCTGCTCTCCCCCCCCGTCCCTGCAGACACGCGCGCCCCGCTCGCCCGAAGAAGCCAAAGTACGTCTGCTCAGAAGTGGGATACGCGACGAAAGGGAATCGATAGGCCGGGGGGAGGGTGGCTGGAACGGGTGGGAGGCTGCCGAATGCGTAATGACTGGGAAATTATGGCGAGACCGGAGAGACGAGTGAATGAATGCGCGGCGAAGGCTCGGCCGAGGTGAATGGGTTGTGCTACGAATTATTGAGGAGTGGTCGTTGCTGTGGACGAGCTTTTGCAGGGTGGAGGATTCTTTACGTTTAGAACCGATGTCAAATTTGTTTGAGAACTATTTTTCGCGGGTTTCCTGCGTAAAAGAATTTATCTTGGGCAAACTTTGGCTGAAGTTGTAGTTCAAATAAAAATAATCTTAATGTCTGGGTACTCACGTATACCGTTTGCGTAAATAGCAGCATCATTGCGTAAATTGTACTCACCTAGAACAGAAAAAACGGAATCATTAGTTTCGTGTAAACAGATTAATTACTATATTAAACATAAATTTCTTTAAAAATTCCTAATTTCACAATAAATTTTATTCAAAAACTAGTCCCGTAAAAATGAATTTCTTGTCACCAACCAGCCTTTCAGGCCTCCAGGCAGACGCCCCTTTATAACAAAAAATACACCCGCAGTGTAAAATAGTTTTTGAATAAGAAACTACTCCCCCCCCCCAAAAAAAAAAAAAGAATCTATGCTCAAAGCCCTTCATTCTCTGAAAACTGCAGGGCGCAACGCAGACGGCCCTCCGAAAAACTGCCAGCAGGGTGGAAAAAAAAGAGGGGCTCCCCGTCTCGGGGAGAGAGCGCGATCGCGACACAAAAGGGCGTCGGGTGGGCACTCCAAGTTAACGCGAGCCCCCCCCCCCCCTCTCTCTCTCTAGCTGCGCGAGATTTTCGAGTAGGCGCCGAGGTCCTTCTTGAATTTCGACGACGCTCGCGCTGCCCCCCCCCCCCCCCCGGGTTAATCCCCGAAAAGCTAAGGCCGTGTTTCGTGTTTCGGCCCCCGGAGCGCGAAACGCGATATCCGAGTCCGCGGCATAGAGAGAGAGAGAAAGAGAGAGAGAGAGGGGGGCGGGGGGGAGCCCCAGGAAGTAGACCTCTCGCGGAGGGTACACATGGAAATATTTGACGGCCGGTCCGCGAAAGGGAGCGCGCGGGAGATTTTGAGGTTGCAGCCGAAACCCGAGATTTTAATGTGGATTTCGTTGTTCGCTGCGTAAGCCGATAATGCCGAGAGAGAGAGAGAGAGAGAGAGAGAGAGAGTGCGTTCGTTGCCCTCTCGAGGATGCAACCGATGGGCTGCGAATTTACAGAATTATTTGCCGGCGAGAGCCATCGGTGTTTGTTGACCTTAAAAATCAGTTATTTTTAATCTCGTTAGACGTCAGGTGTGCTTCGCTGTCGCAATATTTGAAGAATGCGCTGTTCAATTATTTAACTATAGTATATTAGTGCAATAAATTCCTTTATTTTAAAAACAACATTACGACTCAATCAAATTTAACAGCAAAAAATCCGCACAAAAACCGATCTCCGATCCAAAGCGACATGCGTTCAGCCTTAGCCTCCCAAAAAATACCCGACTCCACTCCAATCGTTCATCGTCCCCCGGCAAGAAAACAATCTGCCCCTCGTAAATTCGCCCCGCCGCCAAAGCGAGTCGCGATTTGAAGCTTCGCCGGGCGGGCGCGCATTTCGCATTCGGCGTTCGATCGGCGGTGCGCGCGCCCGGCGTAGCGTGAAACGCGGCCGGACGTCCCAGGGACTTATGGTAAACGCGGCGTCCTCGCGGGATGCGCTCGAATATACATGCGACGCGAGAGAGAGAGAGAGAGAGCTGCTCGCGGTTCATTTCCCGGGGAATACTGCCGCGGCGGATTTCCTCGGTAAAGGCCAGGTTTTTTTTTTTTTTTTTCGTTCAGCTCGGCTGCGATTATACAGATGGTTTTACTGGCGAGTGGAGGGGAGGATAAGTAAGTTCGGGAACGAGTTGGCGGTCGGTTGAGTGGTCGGGTGCTTTATGCGCGTTGTTAGTAATTTGTTTAAAAATTGAAAATCTTAACGAATCTAGATAAAGTACACTGTATTTATGTTCCCGTAGCTTTCGAGCGTAAATTTTCGGTCAAACGGTAAAAATTCAAAGCGGCAATTTCGATCCGAACGCTATAAACTCGGAAAATTATGAATTCCTATACGTTCACGTGCGCGGCCGACATTTTTCTACGTACATGTTAATTCTTCGCGTCGCATTAGAAAACCCCGCGCGCGTTTAATCCAACGAGTAAAAGCCACTCGACTCAAAATGTATATACACTCGTATCGGCGGAGACGCGCGACAAGTACAGAATATCGCAAAACTACCGGGGTGGCGTGCAGCTTTATATACATCGATCCGCGTCGCATCACCGGCAAATATTTCCCGCATTTTATGTAAGTATACTTGCTTGCGCGCGCCTCGCAAATGTATTCGGCGTGCCTTATGTAAAGCCCCGCGTGGAGAGCGCGAGCGTGAATTAACATGTCGAGCCTCGCTATCGGAAAGAATGCAAATTTAACGGCGAGACGGTGAACGAACCGAGAGTAAACGCGCGCGCCTTCTCCAAAGCTCGTAATATATATATTCCGCCGGGCCGATGAAATCGCGCGCGTTATTACAAGGCATCGAATGCGATTTCCGCGAATCGATACGTATATACGCAATGTTTTACACGGCGCCTATACTCGATATTGCTTTCAATTTACGCCTGAAAATTGGAAACAAACAAAAAAGCGAGAGAGAGAGAGAGAGCTCGGAATTTTCGAGATTCCTCGGGGGCCGTTCGAGCTGCATTAAATATAAATCAGCTCCGCATTTCCCTCTTTGCATAACGAGATATTCATTATCGGGCGGAATGGCCCGCGCGATCGCCAAAAAAAAAATGAGGATCGGAGAAGAGAGAGAGAGAGAGAGAGAGAGAGAGAGAGAAATATCATCGGGAAACAAAAAAACAATTCAATCTCGGGAGAACACCCCAGCCCTTATTACCGGCGCCGGGGCCCATTGGTAACGAGGCGAAAATAACTCGGAATCGCCCTTACGTAAATCCAATAAAACCGTCCGCTCGCCCCGACGTCTCTAAAGGCATACCAGCCCGCTGCAATCCGCACGGATACAAAAGGGCAGCAGCGCGCAAGGAGAAAGAGAGAGAAGCGAAGACGGAGCGAGAAACAGCCGCCGGCAATCTCGAACGTTTCACAATCTCGTGTCGCGAGAGGAGAAGGAAAAAAAGCAAGAGGGAAGGGAAAAACGGACGCTCGACACGTGGTACGGACAGGTCAAGAGGAGGCGTGTGTGTGTGGGAGGAACGTACGTGCTCGGTTTCACCGCCGTATACGTAGCAAAAAAAAGAAAAAGAAAAAGAGAGGATGCAGCAAGAGGGGCGAGAGGTGTCGCTTTTGTAAATGAAACCGGGGAGAGGGGAGGATTAAAAAAAAAAGGTGAGGAGCTGCGCCGCGAAGCTCGAGATAATAAAGAGGAAGCGCGCGGAGTGAGAAGCAGACAGTGAGGAAGAGAAATTGTCGCTCGGACGGAGGAAAGCTTCGACTGCCGGGCGAGAGAGACTGGGGAATTCAGGTTCCGAATATGAGCGCTGGAAATTGGGCTTTCGATCGGATTGCCTTTTTTCCGCAAATGGATTCATTAGTTGGTGAAAGATTTAAGAGAAAATGTTGGATTTAAGGTAGTTCCGTCCGTTCGATTATTAACGACAAGAATGAGATGAAACTTTACACGGAGGTAGAATAGTGTATGAAAACAGTATAGTTCAAATTTTGGACAGATTAGTTGCTTCTGAAGCGAGAAATTAATGTTTCAATTTTTAGCGATTTAACACGGGCTCTTTATGTGGAATGAGATTTTTTCGCTCTTCACATTATGATATTTTAGTAAAATTGACGACAAGATTTGAATGAAATTTTTTAATGCAGTGGAAAAATCTTCAACCGTTATATACCGGTTTTCAAAGTATATATTAAGTGCCTGTGAGGTTAACAATAAATTAATTAATAATAAAATCATACGTGAAAAATCGTCTTTTGTTTACATCGGCGCAATGCTGTATATCTACATTTATAAACTACGTTAATCAACTTCACAACTATTTGACTTTGACTAGTGTAGCGCGATAGAACTACCTTAAAGCGTTTACGATGATTTTGTGAACAATTTCTTATTTATTGCGTCTTGCCAAGTTAAGTAAGCAATGTATGTATTACTTGAAATGACTATTCTTCGAACTTAATTACGGTACTTTCAGTGTCCTATCTATCTTATCGCAAACTTTTCAACGACCGACAGAAACTGCGCGAAAGTCTCTTCAAGCGCGTTAGAAAATGCATCGTTCCCTCCTCCTAAGCGCATGCAGATCGATCAAGAAAACAACCAGGAGTAAAGACGAAAGTGAACGGACGAAAAAAGCAAAAAAAAAAAAAAAATACAGAACCGCAGAGAAGAACAACCGAAAACTAAAGGCGTCACACAGACAAAGCCTCGTGAAAAAATTACAAGCTCCGTGAATAAAGCAGGCGGATTCGTCCGCCGACGGAAAAAGCTCTTCGTCGCGGAAAAAATTGAAAATCTAACGACTAAAATTGAATTTCTCGTCCTACTCTCTGATTTCGAAACCACAAACTGCCCCCCCGGAGATCCGAGGGCGTGTATGTGCAAACGTCCTTCCTTACGTGACCTTTTCTCAAAAGGTGCGGGCAATATAACGGAGGACCGCCCGAATCGCAATCGCGTCGAGAAGTACGCGAGACGAATAATATGCCGAGGCCGAGGAAGCTAGACGCAGAAGAAGTATGTATTCCAGAATTTTTTGAGCAAATCCGGGACTTGTAACTCGATCTTGGCCGGACTGCAGGGAAGACTGAAAAATTGAAATCGAACCCCGGGAGAGAGGAGAGATTCTCCGCGAATAGACGATTAGATTATAAGACCAGTTCTTCGAAAGTTCTCGGACCTATCGGTTAAGAAGAGCAAGCGATTCACCGCGAACCGACGCAAGAACCTCGAAACAGCAGTCCGCAAAACAATCGAACCGATATTACCCCGGAACTTTCTCTCCGCGACCGCGATTCATTTTCCTCCGTTTAACCTCCGCAAAAGAAAAAGGAAGAGGCGCGTCCGTCGTCGAATGACCCGAGATCAATCACGCTGCCCGACGTCCCGAAAAAGTAAGAGAAACGTATATATATATCGCGCTCTCGCACCAATTAGCTAATAAGCTCGGGCCAATTTAGTTAGAGCACGTGGCCGGATCATTTTACGCGCCGAGGGGCTGAAAGAAGCCGGGGGGAGTCGGACCGTTTCCGGGTACCTTTCGCTAATTGAGCGGAGAGGTATATACTGATGGGGGGAGCCTTGTCTCGCTAATGATTCCGGAATGGGGGCTATGTTTTTTTTTTGGTTTGCTTTCGGGAACGATATCGTCGCTGATTAATGGCGAAATAATGGTAAGCAGGTTTGTGGGGGAGCGAAAAAATGCGAGGGAGTCGGGGCAATTGGCCGCAAATGAAAAGGTTATTATCGAGGAGTGCTTTCGAGGAGAGTGGGTTTTGAATTTTTGTTTGATAAAACGGCGGACACTTGCGAAAGTAGGAAAACGTCATATATCGAAGAGGAAATGTACGCGGCGCATGAATGAACGGACGCGAAGTAAAAAAAAATAAACGGCGTGTAAAAAATAAAAATAAATGTTTCGCGCGCGGACAAAAATACAATATTCATAGCCGTACATTCATTCGCCAACAATGGCCCGAGCAACTTTATGAAAAATATTATTTTTTGAATATTCACAAGGGAAAGGTAGTGAGTAAAGTTAAAAAAAAAAAAAAATACAAATAGAAAACTTTACGTTTTTCATTTTTTTCGCGTTATTTTCCATCGAGTATTAAACAGAGAGAATCATTTATAGAAATAAAACTAATAACTGATTTATAAACTCAGTAATATAGACCAAATTAAAATCTAACTGAATAAATTTAAATATGCAGTTTTTTGACAGAATATCAAGCAAAACTGAGAGACTCGACAATAAGCAAAACGAGCAATGAAAAAAAAAACCCGAAAAAAAAAATCTTAAAGTGTATGCGGGGCGGCTGAGTGCTTCCTAAGACTCCATAATCCGTCGAGGTAAAGAGCAAAAAAAAAGCACGGCGGGGACAAATGCCGTAAGGCAGAGAGCCAGCGAGCGAATTACGCTTCGAAATCGCGGCCGGAGTGACCGTTTCCGACTTCTTTCCTTTATTTCCCCGACGAACCGACGAGCTCACGGATTTCGCGGTGGGAGAGCCGTCGATCGAACCCTTTTGCTTTTTTGCGCCGCTCTCCGCCGAGAGATATTTTCGTCGCTGGCCAGGGGGCGAATGTTGATCCGCAGAGTCGTTCCGGAAGAATGAGGGAAAATAGGGATCCGGGGGAATAAAATTTCGAAATTGTCCGATGTCGCGGGGAGAATTCGTTATTTTGTTCGATTTCTGAGCCTTTAAATCAAATGTAACGCATTTTTCAAAAGGAAAATATTTTTGGCTTATATCTTTAAAGTTTCAATTTGTTTGAAAACGTTGTCAAGCCTTGAAAAACGGCAGTTTCATCGCTACTTCAGCCATAGAATTATTTTCCAACGTAAATAGTTAAAACGCAATAATATCGTTTCGATTTCGCTCAAGATCACTTGACAGCCCGATTATTCGGCCTTCCCGAAAGTGCAAATTAAACGCCGCCTAGATTAGCTCCTACTCATCATCATCAGCGTGACGCTAACCCCTAAAGACGGCGACGCGCCATTTAATTTCCTCGAAAATAAAGCTTATATCCATCCGGGCCGCTCTCCTAATTAGCCACGCGAAGTCGGCGCGGGGCATTCAGCCCCCTCTCCCGAACTTTCCGCGGTAATCAAAAACAGATTCCGGCTCGCGACAAGGAAACTTCCCGGCGGCTACGCCGACCTCGCCACCGAATTCCGCGTCCCGAAGAAATCCAGCTCTCCGGGGCAGGGATTAGGGGGGGGGGGACGCTCGCCCCTTTCCCCCCTCACTCCCGCGTCCCTAACTCGAAATATATAGGAACAATTAGAAGCCGACCGTTCGCTAAACTGCGCGGCCCCGAAAATTCTGGCCGGGGAGATTTTCCGTGCGCGCCACGTGACTGCACACACACACACACGCTACTCGGGGCCGCTCGAGCGGAATGAGAGAGGAGGAGAGGAGCAGCTCGGACGGTCTCTCCGGTCCCTTGCGGCGGCGCCGCGACCGAGTCCTCTCTCTCTCTCTCTGTGTTTAACGGGGCCACCGCCGCTGCTCGAGAGCCGCGATGCTTACTAGCACCGGCTTTAGGGCCAAGTGGATACGGCCGCCCGAGGATTTCGAGAGCGCGTTTTGACAAAGTGCCATTACCGAGGAATGCGTCCTTCGCCGCCGCGGAGTTTTAGGGGCTGAACGAGTTTAGCTTTTTTTAGGATAGATAGGCTTTTTAATCGTCGGCGTTCGGTTAAATTAATAAAAGCATTCTTTTTCTCGATAAACGCGACGGGCGGTGGCCGCGCGATACTCGACCAGTCAATTTTCGATGAACCGACCGAATGCACCGCGCGAAAACTTACCCCTTTGCTTTTTAATCACTTTCCGCGCGCGTGCCGACGGCAGCACCGAGCAATAAAACGTTTTCCCAGGGCCATCGGAACGTCGATGCCGAGGGGCGCGATTCCGCGAGAGACAGCCTGCCGCGAAATTACGAAAAAACAATCGAGAAAGAGAGGGAGGGAGATGCCGCGGCAGTCAGCCGTGAAAATGGCAAGGCCCGTTTGTTGATTTCGCGCGGCGGTCGTCAAATGTACGCGATCGATTATCGAGCGGCGGAGCCGAGAGGGTGGGGGGTGGGGGGGTTGCTATTTTTGTTTCCCCGGCTATCGGCGGAAAAGAGAGCCTCGAATTCGCTCCGCGACGTTTTGCATAATTAAACCGGCGTTTTGTCAAGCGAGAGAGAGAGCCGAAGTGAGACTTTAGTGCGCGACTTGTTTGTCGAAAAACATTGATGTTGCGCGCTCGTTTCCCCGCGTCGCGTCGGGGCTGATTTTCCTTCCTTCCGCCCCTCCCTCCCTCTCTCTCACTCTGTGTTTTTCGAGCGCGAGCTAAACAAAATATTTAAACGAGAACTCGTATTTTCTCGATTAAACTCGAGCTATTAAAAGTATTTTGGAGCAATTGGGAGGGCAAACAAGATTTGTTTTCTGAGAATCGGCGATCGGAATTGTAGCTGTCGGTAGTGGTGCTTCATAAATGAACAAATATTTGTTCCCGTATTGGAAAATGAAACTAGTTTTTTAAGTAAATATTAGCAAGTATATTTCAATTGCTCCACTTCCCTTCCACAATTAGACGGAAAATATGCCTTTTCAGCAAATGTTTAAATAAAATGTGGTCTATTTCAAAGAGAACAATTTCTGGAATAAATATCGCCTCGTTTATGAATATTCATTTAAAATACCCGACGTGTACCGCCAATTGTTCATAAAAACTCGCCTCTGTTAACGAATTATCGAGTCGGTAAGCTCATTTTCCCCGTCACGTTTCACAATTTTTCCCACACTTCAGTCCATAAACAGGCGGGCGACCTCCATAATTTAGCATCTAATTACCTCTCACACTCGGCGCTAAACATCGAAAACACACACAGGCGCCATATCCAAAAAGAGCAGCGTTTAATTAACCTTATAAACCCAGACAGCGGGTAAACAGGTAGCTCTCTCTTCTCTCGCGGCGGCGAATTTCCCCCTCCCTCTCGCTCTCCGCCAACCCCTCGTTAAAGGGGCCGCGATAAATTCTAAATAATAATCCCGCGCGCCTCCCTTTCTTTCCCCGCCGATCCTCGTCGCTTTTGGGGTAATTCGCGTAATCGCGGCAGTTAAGAGTCCCGAGGCACGAGGCATTAAGGTCTAAAGCGCCGCGTCCGAGAGGAGGACGATCGCTTCGATCGGACGTTGATTTCTGCTCGCTCGCTCGCGAGAGAGGGGCGATCTTAATTAGCGCGGCGGGAAATGACGATCGCGCGACGCCGCTTATCGCCGGTTAGATTATTACGACGGGAGGCCAAGTCGTTAAGGCGACTGATGCATCTCTGTTGCTTGCGAGCGTTGATTGGACGAGCGGTTCGTTTGACTTGGGTGAATGTTCCTGATGTCGAAATTTTTTAGTCGCCCGAAGAATTCAAACCAATGAGAATTTCGAGAACGGCGAAAAAACTTAAGCAAAACTTGAAAATCAAAAAAGCCCTTTGAGCCAAGCAATTGCACCCTCGAAATCCGGCGGAAACGAAAATTTCTTTGGATACGGCAAAGGGGGAGAGAAAGAGTTAATCGCGCGTAATGGACACTCGAGACGACGCGACGTACGAAAGAGACAGAAAGAGCGGGAGGTAACGAGTCGGGAGGCGGAATTGCCCGCGTTTAGAAACTTTGGCCGCGCGACGCGCCGCGGAAAAATGAGCGAGAGTCGAGAGAGTGGGCACACTCGTAGTTTTCGGAAATTTGCTGCGTTTAGAATCGTTTATCACTGGGTTTATCCAAACTTTAAAAAAAAAAAATACGGCAGGAGCGTTTGACAAATGGTTTTCTAGGTGAAATTCGTTATTTTTATATATATAAATAAGGCTTCAGTTAGCAAGAAACAAATTCAACACTGATATATGACGAAGATCTGAAAACTTCACTGATGGGGGCAAAATCTCGCGAAGTTCAACTTTTTAGACGCGTCCTTTTGTTTCAGCGCGGATCGCCGCTGCAATCGCCCAAGTTTTTCTCGGAACGAGCGATGCGCCACATTCAACTTACACCATTGAGAGCGGAGAAACGATTAGTGCTTCTCTCTCGGACATTTTTACTTCGGAGTTTTTCGCTTCAGCGACTTTCGTCCGTGCAAACCTCCAACCTGAAGGTATGAAGTTGCTTGAGAAAAGGCTCGGCTCAAAAAATCCAAAGGATCTTTCGGAAACGAGAGCTACTTCGAAAAACACTCGGGAATTTATCCAACACTAACATTAGTCAATAACTGCCTATAAACTTCCAATAAACTTCCGGAAAGAAGCATCGTCGGGTAGCAAAAAAGAAGGAGCGCCAATTGAATTTCGCGGAGAGTCCTCGAGCATTCAATGGCACGACTCGGGCCTCGATCAAAAACGCCCTACATAGCATCTGGAAGCGTTCGTTAGTGCGTACATATATATATATATATGTACGGCTGCCGAAGCACACCGACGCCTCAATCGTAATTTCGATGTCCATTTTGCGGAAGGCGAAATCATTGGCAGCATGAAAGCGAGTAGGCGCCTCTCTCCATCTCCTATTCCGCTCCACCTGCACCGGCGATCTAATCGATACGGCGCGCATAACCTAACCTACCTCAAGAGCCATCCTGTGCTACCCATTTCGGTTTACGTACATCTCTGGCCGAAGCTCTGGAATCTCTTGATGCCTTTATGGATCACGGCTTTGATGCCGCGCTTAACCGAAATAAATGCTGCGCCTTTCATTCGGAGAGCCTCGCCTTTGTTCGAGCCGCGACTGTTCGCTCATAATATTGTGCCGATCAACGTCGGTTCCTCGCTCTGCTTCTCCTCGGTTTTATTCGCGCAAACTCCCGGCTCGCTCGAGGCTTTCAGCCGCTGGGCAACGTTACTTCTTATTAACTTTGCTCGATTCGTTTATAAATCATGAAGCACTAACAGGTGTTCCCAACTGCTCGACTCCTACCAACCTTGACCGCAAACTTTTATTTACGAAAACAAGCCGCCCTGGCAAAAAAAGAAAACTGGTCCGTCGCCGTCCAAGAAAGCAAAGTGGTGCGCGAAAACCTCTCCTCCGTCGCCGTTCGCGGGAAAAAAAGAAAGACCCCCGCGGCAGGCAAGAAAGTTCGCCGCGCGGCGATCCATTAACATAACAATGGCGATAACAAGAAAACGGTCGAGCTCCCGGAGAAACGGCAACTTTTCAATTATACAATTTCGCGTGGCGGTCGTCGCGGCTCCTTGAAATTCAAAGGGAAGGAGGAAATTGAAAGACGGCGATAGCGAGAGAAAGAGAGAGAGAGAGATCCATTCCTACGAGGATGACGTTTCTCCGCGGGAGCTAAGAGGTCGCGCGAGAGACGATCGAGTTCCAGGCCGGGCAGGAAGGAACTTTAACGCCGGAACACTTTACGGTCCGCTGAGTGGATTCCTTTCGGTTTTACTGTGTATACGCTTCTGTGATTCTCTCTTTCTCTCTCTCTCTCGTCCTCTGCTATCCCTCTTGCCGCTGTCAGCTTCCTCGGCTCCTTCGTTATTTTCTTCTTACTGTCAAGCTAAGGCCTGTCCTGTCTATTGCGCTTTGTTCGCTATTGTACCTGCGGTTTAGTGGACAGATCCTTTCAGATATCATATTGGACTCTGGACGAGAACTTCTTAAATTAAGGGTCAAAAAAGAAGTGTAAAATGTCATCCCTTACAATTCCACGTCGTTCCGAAGAAGGATTTAAGAAATCGGTTTTTGAAATCTCGAGATAAAAGCTTCTAGAAGACTTTTTTTTAATAACATTAAAAAAAATCAGAAGACTCTTCAAAATCTTAATTGCCCATTACAGCTCCTCCATTAAAAATCTAAAAATTCCAATTCCCATCGCTCAGAAAATGCTATCCACTCCGAAGTCTCCACCAACTGCAACTCCAGTCACCCTTCAATCGCCTCCCTCCGATCTTCTACCATCCATCGCTCGATCCCGGAAGCATCGCAGAGAGAGGTGACCGGAGCGCGAAAGCTCGTCGAAACTTTCCGGTAACTGGCGCGCGCCCTCCCCCCCTCGTCGTTGCGCGTCGTCGTCGTCGTCGCTATCGGCTCTCTCGCCGCGCGCGAAAACTTGAGAGCGAGAGAGGGTCATCCTCGAGCGTCGCGCGCGCCCGGGTTAATCAGCGTAATTACCCCGGCGGCGGCGCTGAACGACGATCTCCCGAAGCGCAGAGGAAAGTTGGCGCGAAGGCGGAACGAACGCGCGTTCGCTTATGGGCGCGTAAGCCGATAAGATTCCTAAGCCCCGGCAAACGTTTCGATGGCTGTTTCTTGTATTTTATTGGCCCCCCCTCCGAGTGCTTTGATTAATTAATCGCCTTTCCGAAGAGTTAGTGCCGATGAGAATGGCTCCCCGGCCCGGATTTGAGGGGCGGCTTCGTTCGACGGTTAAGGTGATCGCTCTGACGTACAGTATTTTAGAGTGGTTTTCTCCGAGTAAAAATTAGATCGATACTTTTTCGAGTCGTAATTCGCGACGTTTCATATTTCTGCCGGACGCGCCAAAACAGTTTGCCATTATAAGCTTCGAAATTTATTTAAACATTTATGTATTCAGTGAAATTTCTTAGCGCTCGGCGGCTTTCAATATTTTTCGAACGATTATTAAACGCTCCCACCGAAATTCTCCCCCCCCCCGATAAACCTAAATTTTATCCCGACTCCTTGCCATCCCCGCGCGCGCGAAATAGCGCATCCATCGCGCTTAAAACCTTTATCTAAAATCCGAAACGAGGCCAGAAAATACAGCAGCCCGTAAGTTTCGTCCTTTCGCTTTGTGGTATTTCATCGAATCCAATAATTTTCCTCCCTTCCTTCGCCGCTCGTCCTAAGCCCCCGGCTTTCTCTCTCTCTCCCTCTTTCCCGAGAGCGGCTCAGGGTCGAAAAGCCCGGGAGTGGGGGATAAATATTTATCGCCTCGGAGAGCATTTGAATTTTAATCAAGAAAATCCAAGGTGGGAAAAAGCGCGTGCATATATACCGCGTACGAGGCGAGAGTCGACGGAAAAGGGCGAGAGGAAAACAAGCCCCGAAGCCCCCAATACTCGCAAAACGTCGACGCCGCGGTAAAGTCTCTCGGAGGCTCGCGCACTTTGCGAAATCGCCGCTTAAATCTCGAGCGCTAAGATTGCACTCGAGCCCCGCCGGCGTTCGGAGGAGGAAAAAAGAAGGCGAGAGGCCGGGGGACGTCGCGGGATGTAAAGCGAGACTGACAAATGGAAAATGAGCTAAGAGAGAGCGCGAGTATTGAGTCGCGGAAATTTTCTCGCCGGGGATTCGGGGCGGAAAGTCGCTTTCGGCTGGCTGCAGCGGGAGCTTTCGATAATTGCGTTGAGGGACCCTTTTGGTCGGATTGGTCAGAGTACTCAGTTTGGAGTCTTTATGTTTTAAGTTGCAATGAAATGCGTACGACTCTTGGGATATTTTTGAAAATTGGTAAATAAATTCGTTAAAACAACTCGATGAGTTAAACGCTGGAATTTTGTTTTAATTTCTAACTCTGCAATAACGCAGACCTCGCTTTTTTGCAAATACGTGCTTTTTCACAGTTTCTCCTAAGCATCTGGTGAACCCTTACTTGGATGTTTTCTTTGTACTTTTTTAATAATTTGTTAAATTCGAACAAACTGTCAAATTTTATTAAAAAAAACAGTGTGTTTTTAAAAAAATTTCAACAGCAAATACTTTAAGCTCCGCGAATAAAAGGACGATAATTTTCGGACCAATAAACCGCGCGACTCCAAACCCCGGGTCAGAGCTTAAGCATCAGTTGTAAAAGAAACAAGGAACCGTACCAAAAACGGAGAAGCTCGAAAAAAAAAGAAAAATAAAAAAAAAAAAAAAAAGCAGCAAAGCGATCTCGGGAGCCACTTCGTTCGGGAAGTAAAGGAAAGAAAGATTTCGTTCGGTGTCAGCGGCCTGGAATAGGAAACAAGAGAGACGGAGAGAAAGCGGTGGACGTCCGAAACGGCGCGGCGTGTCGAAAACGGATGCGACCGGCTGCTCCCGAATGGCAAATTTTATTTATTTCAGTTACGTCGGCGCGTCCCTTCTCCCCCGGTTTTTATCCGCGCAGCGACGACGACGACGACGACGACGTCTCTCTCACTTAATTTTCTCCATCTCCTCGCCTCAATTTTCTCCCGGCATAACCTCTGGCTTTGACAGTCTTCTTTTACGGCGGCGCGCGTGTCTGTTTTATACATTTTTTAAAAGAATTTCTCAGTTTCGTCTTTCGCCCCGGCTCCTCTTTTTTTCCTTTTGCTACGTTCGCTCGTCTCCTCGGCCCCCCCTCCTTCCTCTCTTTCTTCCTTGATCTGCGTACTTTTATGTCGCGAGTCCGGAAAATTAACGGGCATAAAACGGCTCGGACGGGTTAAGATGACAAATGATTGTTCGAGACTTATTTTTCCGAGAATCGAAATAAAAGATTTCGTCTTCATTTTTTTTTTTGCAGTTTTAACAGTTCAATCCTGCCTTTCGAAACGACAATCTCCCGGCGGAGAACGCGCTTTTAAAATAAATATTCCATTACCAAGCCAAATATTTAAATCCAAAAATAGAACCCCGAAAAAAAACTCTCAACAAAAACCGAATTCTCTTCAAAAGCCGAACCAACGCGAATTCCTGGGAGTATATCCCACACCCCCGCGTCCTCAGGAGACCCGCCGCGCGCGCAATTCGCTCGGCCTCGATTCGCTTATTTTATTTGCGCGAAAACGCACTCGCGTTTATTGACACTCGTTCGGTCCCGCGTTATTTTCGTATTTTCGCGGGAGCACTATTGACAAACAGCTCGAGAGAGGCGAAGGAAGCGTCTCCCCCCCCCCCCTCTCGAAGCGTACTATTATCCTTTCGCGAGCGAGAGGTTCGAGCGTTGCTTAATTGGACGAATGATTTCGAGGGGGATCGTTTTTGAGAAGTCTTCGCAGTCGAGAAGGTCGCCGGAGTGGGTAAACAATTGCGTTTATGTGGCGAGAAATCGAGAAAACCGCACGGCGAATCCTCACTTTAAAAAGCGGACATAAAGCACGGTTATACCGGGTCTTACCAAAGCCGACTCTTTCTACTTAATCCACGGATATAACTTCCCATATTCTTTAATTAAGTTTAATCGCGTGTTTTCCTTTTTTCCGACTCCCGGCGAGCTTAAACGTCCCGTAATCAATTCTCACCGAGGAGGACTTGGGCATTTCAAAACTCTCGTGCAATAAAAAAAAATTGCCCCCAAAGCAGATTATTCAACGCTGCGAACAGTCATTTCCCATTTTTCCCTCCGGTTAACTACGAATCTCGCGATTAACTTTCATTATCCTTACGGTGCTCTCTCTCTCCACCTCTCATTTCGCAAAGTACCATTAACTTCTGGGAAGAGGGGGGGGGGGGGCCTGCATGAGCTTCTGTTCTCCCGCTGCTGGGCGGCGCTATCCGGCAGCCATCTATCCATTTCCTATCTCTGCCATTTTGTCCGGCTGCGCCGGCAATGAAACCGCGTTATATTGAGCGACGCCGTGCGAGCGTGATGCTCTATAGACTGCCGGCGTGTGCAGGGGGCGACGTTCGAGAAAATCATGGCTTCGCGCGAGCCGCAAATGTATTTTCAATTTTTTTCGCTTTTAATTCGTACGGCGCGGATTGTAATTTGGGACGCCGTGCTTTTATCGGAGGGAAGTAGGTTGGTGAGATTGATGTATTACGGTTATAAGTTTTCTGATTGATTTAATGGATTTTTGAAAGTATTATCGTAAAAGTTGTACGGTTCGAACAAACATCGTAATTCTTTTGTGAAAAAAGGCTACGTCAAAGTTTGCAAAATGTTTAGAAATTACACGTAAAGTAAATAGTTTAATTATCACATAGTTTTGAATTAAATTTAATAATCAATTCTAAAGTCGAAATTTGAATATCGAAGCAATCTCAAAAAAAGGAAACGACACCTGGCGCAACCCAATATCGTCCCTCCGCGATAAAAACAGGCACTTAACGAGCTTCAAAAGACGGGCCAGTTCCAAATGAAATTCTCATTCATCGTCGTCTTCTTCATTACTTCTACTCCTCCCCACAGCCTCTTTCAGGCTCAGTGCCATTTCCCGTTGTTTCCCTCCATATCCCCGAGAGGCTCGCTCTCTCTCCCTCTCTTTCGCTCTTGTGTCCTCTTTCTCTCGTTCTCTCTCTCTCTCCTCGGCGGCGACTTTTCCTGGATATCCAGGAGAAGCGAGTTAAATCCGAACCCTGCGGGACGCAAACCACCACCGCCGGCCCGCGTCGTATAGGTTCTCTCTCTTTCTCGTTTATTTGTCCCGCGCTCTTTCCCGCTGTAGTTTTCCACTCTTCCCGCTACTTACTCGAGACTGGCCGAGTCTGGATGGCTCGGCGTTTCGATAGCGCGCCGTTCCCACTGGCGAGCGGTCTCTTTTATTTTAGATTCTTTGGACTTTGGTGTTTGGTTCGAGAGTGAAACGTGAATGCAGCTTGGGCTTAAAAAAAATTGCTACGATTATTCAGGGATCAATATCGTACGGCGAGTCTTTGAAACTTTAACGCACCGCCTGGTACTTTAAATTTTTAAAGGGCAGTTTGTAGAGTTGAAAAAAAAAGAAAAAGTTATTCCATCAAAAATTTACGTCGGGCAGCCGGAAAACACGTTTCCATTTCCGTCTTCTGCTCCGCGATGAATATTTTACATTTTAATAAAATCCGGCATAATACCGTTAAGAAAGAGACGATACAATAGTAAATCAGCCCGCGGCGGTTCGAAAAATATCGACGAACGCGGTGAAACAGTTCACGAGCCGTGCCCGCGGCAATCCGCGAAATAATTCGAGAAAGGAGGAAGGGGGGGAATCGCGGGGAAAAAAGACAATAACAACGAATAACGAAGAGAGAAACCAAGAGCGTCGGGAGACGCCGAGGGATAAAGGGAGAAACCAGCTATGAAAGAACAGTCGAATACAGCGCGCGCGCGCAAAAAAACGGGGGGAATCTAACGAATAAAAGAGAGGAAGGTGGAGTAGGTGTAACAGAGGCCAACTTCTGCCACGCGGAAAGATCGCGATTCTCGATATCGTTCTTCTTTCTCCTGCTTTTTTTTTTTTTTTTTCGTTCGCTCGCCAGCCTCGAATTATCTCTTTCTCGCGTCCTTTTGCACGATTTCTCTTTTATTCCATCTCGTTCCGTCACCTACCGGCTGCTTTCTTTGGTTTAATTCGCTTTTCAAATTTTATATATCCAGCCTTTTATGCTCGCGACAGAAGTGACTGAAGATTAAATTCATTACCCTACGGCGATAAAAAAAAAATTACGCGTGTTATACGAGGAATTTTTTTTATTAAAAGAACCGATCGGTCTACAATCGAGGAAAAACAAGAAAATCTCTAAAACCCTTCTAGGCGGGGGGGAGCTTGACATTAAAAAGCGAGTCCATCAATCGTCGATCCGCGGCAGAAAAACTCGCAGAAAACAATAAAAGCTCTCTCGCAGCATCGCTCTTCTTCATCCGCGCATTTCGCGGGCGTCGTCCTCCCCCCCTTTTTTTTTGTCACCCCCTCCCCGTCCAGCTCGATATCATCTACATACACAGAGACGCGCGGCGTGTACACGGCTGCCCCGAAAAAAAGCAAGCTCCCGCGAGATAAAATCCGAGGGTGGAACAGGGCGATAAATTTTCCCCGCCGGCCAACGCTCCACTTTCCCGGCGCGCGGTTTGACTAATGCGCGTCTACTTACGGCGAGACTTTGCCTTTTTTTTAGTCCGCCGAGCGCTTCTCTAATTGAAATACGCGAAGGAGGCGCGCTTCGGCGGGGGGGGGGGGGAGGGATGATTACGCCGATACTACGATTATGTGCAGTCGGTGTATCGACGGATCGCGAGGGCGATTTTAGTGATGAATGGCATGAAAAACGTCGCTCCCAGAAGTGACCCAGATGCAGGCGGGCTCACAGCGACGTCCGCGAAACGAGGGGTGAGCGATCAAAGTCGCACGCAGAATTCGGTCGGAGGTCGACGGAAATATTGTTGATTTTTCAGTCGACGGATTCAATAGTTCTTCAATACTCCTTTGAAAATGAATGTCAAATATGCCTCGTTTGCCGCGCTAAAAAAATCGAAGGTTATACACGTATATTCTGCTCGTCGTTCAATTAATTCCGGGGCAATAAATTTTTCATTGCACTTGATTTGCACGAAATTTCGGCTTCCCAAGAGGACTTTCCGCGTCGCCGGCAATGAGGTCATTTCAAAGTCAATACATTTCCTAATTAAACAAAATGTGCTCAACTCGACGCGCTCGACCGATACGCGGGCAGATAATCAATTTTCTTTTCCGCCGCAGAGAAGGAATTTTTAATCCGTCGAAATTTACTTTCCGGAACAATAGCCCCTCTAAAAACAGTGACCCCGATCTTGCAGTCAAACGAGTCCGCGGAAAAGCCGCTAAAAAAGCACGTCGAAACCAGACCTGGAGCAGATCGTTCGTCAGTTTCAAAGGATTGATTATAAGCCTCGAGAGTCCACTCACACCTCGCGCTGACATTCGAGCGGGATCAAGGATCGGGAGAATCGTGCCTCGATTCGTTCGTCCCCAGCTGATTCGAACTCTCGTTTCGCTCGACAATACAAGGCTGAATTATCGATGGAACCTTTCCCCCCCCCCCTTCCGAGTGATGCAAAACTGATGAAATTTTGAAGTAGTCCCGCGCCTCGGAATAATGCCTAGGAAAATTTCGCGATCGGCGCGCGGCTCTCGTTTTTCGCGTTCCCTCTCCGGCGACGGCCGATTTTAATATTTCTCGCTGCATTCGATAACCGAACTTTATTTTCCCCCCGCCACGGCTCAATCTGTAAGAGTACGTCCCCGTCGAGGAGCCTCGCGCTGAATAAAATACGGACAGAGGACGCGCCGTTTTACGGTCGCGATTGCGTCACTCGTAAAACATTTGCAATCGTTGGGGGGGGGGGGGGGCAACGTCTTTTCCTTGACCCTCCTCCCTCCCTCCCGAACGCAGGACAGTTCTCTCTCCCGCCTCTCGGTCGCTGCGTGCGTTTTAGATGCGCCGGGAGATTGCGGTTTAGGTCGGCTAAAAATTTCAGACCGAGAGCGAGGAAAGATGGACAGTAAATTGGGAATCGTGAGGGAAATTTCGACGCGCGACGGCGGCCGCTCTTTCGCGGCAGGAGGAAACAAACAGAATTTACGAGCCGAAGTGCGCGATATAGTTAGGTTTATGATTTTGGGGAGAGATGCCGCTTTTACTGCTAAAGCGGCGATAAAATTGCCGGAGCGTCTGTTTTCGGGATTGTTCGTCGATACACGAATAATTGTGCGTTAAATTTTCGAGTGTCTCCTCTCGTCGACAATCGAAATCGCGTCAAGCGTAATTCGATTGTTTATTTAACCGCTGAAAACGAGACGGCAGACGAGAGGAGACGATATTATTGCTGCTCTCGGAATTTTCCTTCGATGCGCGCGGATCGAAAATCAATTTATCCGCGACGGAGGGGGTCCAGGATACAAGGAAGCCCGGAGAGAAATATTCCGGTACCGACAGATAGAAATCTTATAATGGGCAGTTCAACATTAAAAAGGGAGAAGACAAAGGTTCGTCGGGAGCGGCTAGCGAACAAGCAAAACGAGAACCCCCCCCCCCCCCGGAGGAAGGAGGGAAGAGAGTATCGGAAGGGGGCGGGAGGCAGGAAGGACGAGGGAAAGGTGGATTCACCTAATACGAGAAACAGCCTGTGAAATATACGGATATACGGGCTGGCAACCCTATATAACGAAGGCCTCACTCTCTTTCTCTTTCTCTTACCAAGGCTCGAGCGACGATAAATCTTGGCGGCGCCTTAAAACTTAATTCCTGCGGGGGCATCGCTCGCCAGACTTCCTCTTCCTCGCTGTCCTCCTCTTTGTCTTTTTGTCCCGCCGTCTTTCTCTCTCTCTCTTTCTCTCTCTCTCTCCCTTGCTTTTCTTCCTCTCGCACGCGAACTGGCTTTTTCTGTCTTCTGGCCTGTGGTTAAGTTTGTCTATCTTGATAATATCGCTCTTTCTCTCATTGTCCATGTCTTTGTCTAGCTCTCCCTCTCTCTCGCTCGCTTATTTTCGCCCCTTCACCTCTGGAAACTCGCGTTTCTTTCTCCTTCGCCCTCGGCGATATTATAGCTGTCATCTCTCTTGTGCTGCCTTTTTTTATCTTTGTGTATTTTAGTTGGCTCTGTCCAAGTATTTTTTACTTTGTTTATTAAGCTATGGAGTCTCTTATTTTTTGAGCGAGTAGGGATTTTTTAGCAAATTCGTAATAAAGTTCTAAGCAAGAAAGTATAATGATCGGAAATGAGGATTCTGCGCGCCATGAGAATTCCGTATGCGGGGAATGAGGCTTATAATTTCTTTATTATACAGTTATTTTATGCGTTTGCCTTCGTGTAATCAAGGCATTTATCCAATTACGTAAACACCTATACTTTGTCAGGGTATAAATACCGCGAGATAATTCATAGCAGGCCATTACGAGCATAATAAAGCTGTAGGAAAGCAACTTTTAATGACTGTTGTTTCAGCCTCTTTTTATCCGCGAAGCCCAACAAACCCCGCCAATTTCGCGCTTCCCACGTCTTATCCGCGAACAAAGCCCGGCTTTTCAATTTCGCGCTCGCCGCCGCAACAAACCTCCTTTTTGCAATTTTAATTCGCGGCAAATGAAACTATTCGGCCCTCGCGGTCGGGCAAGTAAGTGACAAATTGATTCCTCCCCGTTCCCTCTCGTCGCCGCGGCGTACAACCCTCGTCGTCCTCCTTTGCCCATTCTTTCCTGGCGTTTCTCCTCTTTCAGCTTCGTCGCCTCTCGGTGTCTGCCCTCTAGTTCTTTTCTGCACGTTGGCTGGCGGAGCCAATTTAGGAAGGCGAAGACGAAGGGAGAGAAAGACCGGAAGCCGTGGCTTTCCCTCCGCTCTCTCCTCTTCCTCCTCTCTCTCCTTTTCTCTTCTGCGCTCGACAAAAGCCTCCTTTATTTTTTTACTTCGCGCATCTACCGGAAAACTGTCGGCGGGAGCGTCGGGAAGGGGGAAGACACCAGACGTGCGTAATGACTGAACTTCAAGCATCGAGCGCGAAGTTTAATTGGTATTCTTAGCGGAGCGAGCTGCACTGGTTGTGTTTACCGAGTGCTTCGCTGTTTTTTTCATTTTTTTTTTCGCGAGAGAGCACGCCGAAGTATGCACTTGCAAATTCTTGGGGGATTATCCGGAGGTCGCTGCTAGTTTTGATGCTTTATACGGAAAGCTGATGAAATTCAAATTAATTATGCGCGACGTGTATTGCGTAATTACGCCTTGCGCAACGAGCCTTCCGTTTATTATTTTTTTTTTTCTTTCTCTTTGATGCTACGCCCGCGAGGCAATTAACATTGTTTATCGGGTATTCTTTGCGCGTAAAGTGATGATATTACCAGCGGGGTATATAACAACTCTTCTCGCATTGTGTAGCGCGAAGATTTTGAAGTTAGATTTACACTGTAATTAAATAATGCTCTGGGTCGGTTTAGTCCAATATTACTGTGAAGAATTGCAGTGTTTTAGCATAATGAGCGAATAAACATCCAGCGGAGCGTGACACAACGTGTCAGAAAATATGAAAAAACGTGAATCTAATTAATTGTACATTGTATTTAGTGCGCGCAGTTTGTTAATAATTATTTTAATAACGTAAGAGTGTTAGCGAGCAAACAAATTAGCAAAAAATAAAAATTCCAAGGTCCTTTATTCCATATAATTTAAAGCAAATATTCTAATATTTACCAAATGGTTTATTCGCCGGTAACTGAAAAAAAAATTGTCGCTCGTTTACTTTAGAAAATAACGTTTTCGACCTCTAAACGTAGACCAACAGCCAATACATTCTTAAAGACGGTCTTTGCCAAGGATCTTGTCGGCGCTGCGGCTTTTCCCGGTAAGTGTCATCCCCATCCTTCTCCCCGGAGCGGCGCACAATGGCTGGCTGCTCGGGAAAAAGGCTCGGAAAGAGAGGCGGCGGAGGACGAAAAGAAGCATCAGTAGCCGCGGCGAGAGAAAGAGGAAAGCGCCAGAGAGACAGAGGCAAGAAAGAGGAAGAGAGAGAGAGACTCCGCTCTAATCAAGTGTCGTACCGAGCGGCGGGAGGGGGGACGACTTTTCGTTCGGCGAATACGTATGGCCGGATTACGGCCGGTTTTCGCCTGAATTCGCCACGCGGGAAAATTGGAAATAATACCAGCCATCGCCGGCAGAAACCCTCCCCACATACATTTCTATTCCACTGCACTTGAGATGCCGCTGCTCTCTCTCTCCCCCCGCAATCTTTCCCCGGGTTAGTAGTAGTGTGTACGTACGCGAGACCGAATCCGTAATAAGTTTTCCGCCAATTTTCTTGACCCGCCGAGAGAGAGAGAGAGAGAGAGAGAGAGAGAGAGATAAATTATTAATGCCTCGTGAAACCGGGAAAATTGTTATTGATTTCGACGAGGGGAGTAATGAATCGCTGCTGCTTTTTTTTGGGGTTCGAACCGATACTCATCGACCGGAAATTGAGTTATTCTTGACCGTGTAATTGAATAATAATCCTAATTAGGGTTTGAAGCTTATTTATTTCTTGCTGCTGAAGATTGAAGATGAAAGATCGATCGGGGATTCCGGGTGCTGTTGTTTTTCTGATTAAAGGAGAAGCGCTCCTTTTGCCAAATTCAACTCCAAAAGAAAAACTTATAAATTCCATACCGGAATAAGCTTAAATACGCAAAATTCGCGAAATAGAATAAATCCTTCGAACATTCTAAAATAAAAAGCCAGCATCGCATCGCACTTAATTCAAACGTAACGCCAGAGCCATCCAACCGTCCTCGGAATACCGAAAGCTCTTCCCTCCGCAGGAAAATAATTCCCCGAACTTTAAAACATCGCGGGGTTAAAAAGGCCGCGAAATAATCCGAAGCGAGCTCGGGGATTTCGGGCTCGCGCCCGAATATCTCGCAGGAGCGAAAGCGAGAGCACGAAACGTCAATATTTTCAGCGGCACTCCGGAAAAAGCGCCGACAAAGCGAAAAGTTCCCGAGTCCGAACAAAAGCAGCGGCGGCGGCGGCGGACTTATATTATTCATAAATAATGGCGCAGCTTTCGAACGACTTTGCAAAACAAATACGAGCGTCGCCGAGCCGAGGCGAAACTTCGAGGGGGGAGATCTTTAGAGTCGCGGATGGTTAAAGTGACTCTCCGAGGCAAGTTTGAAGCGAGCTTCTTTTTTCAGCTTCGCGGAGACTGATCATTGCCATCCAGTTGTGGGAGCTTCGCTTCGATACGACCTTTGAAATGACTCTATCTGGGAAATTTTAATGGAGTTTCTTAAAAAACGGAAAAGATACATTGTTCGTCTATTTGTCGTTCGTCCGGTAAAAACTGCAATTAAATTTAAATAGAGGCGAGGATGAAAAAATTCTCCTCGGGCGCCGCTTGAAACTTCGCCCAATTATCTTCAGAAGCGCGCGGGAACTCAGCCCCGAGACGGCGTTTCTCAAACATTTAAGAAAAGCAAGCGTTCTCTCGGCTCTCTGCCGGGGGAAAATCCCAAAATCCCAAAGACACTCGATCGCGGCAGTAAACGCGCAGTTTCCGTCCCGCGCGCCGCGCCGGTGTAATATCCACTGTCATATATAAGGGCGCAGTAATAGTTTCCAACAAAGTCTGGGGAAACAGCCCCGTCGCGAAAAGCGTCGAGCGAAAAGACGGGGAGCCGCCGCCGCCCGGAAAGCGAGAAAGCAAGTGTCGGAGTGGCTGTCGCTCAGCGCTTATGAAATTATTCTAATACCCGTAGCTTTCTCCCCCTCCCCCCGACGTTCCCCCTGCCGGGAGTAAGACGCCGCCGCTTTGATTAATGTCTATGCGCCTCGCGGGAGAATGAAGAATCGCCCGGTGCCTCTATCGGTTCCGCTTTTGGTATGCATGGAAATTTTCGAGAGATATTAGCGAGGTGGGAAATGGCGGCGCGAGAACGCGTTGCGCGAGTAATTGGTTTTGCAATTTTCTTTATTTAGCGAGGATCTCGGCCGCGCTTTAAACTCGGCTGCTGGATGAAGAGGCGAGGTCGGGACTTTGGGGAAGTTAAATAGGCGAAGTTGAAGTCTCGGGGCTCCGCGCGGGCAAACTGCTGTTTGCAGGTATACTTACGCATTCCGAAATCTAAGGAAACAAGTTTTCGCCAAGTTTTGATAAATAACAACTAATATTTTACGACGCCCATTGTCTGCCGCCGACATTTAACACCGAGCGAGGGTACTTATCATTTTCTTAAGAAAATTATCTCGTTTCACTCCGGGGCCGCTTTATTCTGGAAATTCTGCGCGAGCGGAATTTAAATTAATTCATAAATCCGCGTAAATATTCGCGAATTGCAGAATACTCCGCTGGAAAGAGAATAAATCTTCCATGCGAGGGAGGCGCGCGAATCCACCCATCCATCCATCCATCGCTCGTCTCGTTAGGAATCTGGCATTCGTCCGGCTGCACTTCTCGGTGGGGTTCTCGCGCACTTTTCTCCCCCTCGACGCATCGTCGGCGAAAAGTCGTCGCGGCGCTCGGCCACTCGAAGCAGCAGCAGCAGCAGCGACTTCCCCTTTTGCAGTCTCGAAAAGCGTCGATTTAATCAGGCGCGGCTGTTCGTCACCTGCGGAAAGAGGGGGGGGGGGGCGGACAAGTGAGCGCTGCGAAATGTAAATTGCCAGTTGCCGAGAGAGACAGAAAGAGAGAGAGGCAAGGACGGGGGCAGAAATTTCTCGAGGAATTAGCATTTTTTTCTGACTCGGCATTTGAACTTGTCGACGCGACGACAAGTGAAGTTGTGTGTTTAAATACGGGATGAGACGGTTGATGGGTCAAACGAGGGTAGAAGTAGAAAACTAAATGGAATCACACCGCTGTAAGGTTTCGCTCCTTTCGAAGGTTTCAGGATTACTCGTGCCCAAAATACATCCTAAAAATATTCGGCGATAATGCGATTTGGTCTACGTTTATTCCTTCGACTAATTCGATTTGACGATAAAGTTTTATTTTCGGATTGCCAGAGATAGAATTTTTGAAAGCACCGAGAGAAAGCGGTCTAATTCCGCGCGAAGTATTACTTGAAACGGTAACAGTTTGAATTTCATATAATTCAAGAAATAATTAAGTCGAACAGGGCGAGAAACTTTGTCTAACAAACTTGATTACTCAGTAATAGAAACAGAATTACAAGGTTCTCTACGGTTTTCGTTCAGCACGATATAATTCATTGATGAATTTCCATTTGTACTTAAAATGCACCTTCAACGTCGTCATTCCAACGAAATTCCCAGATTTGCATGAATAAACACAACAATTCTCCAATACTCGATTCTACGTCTCCTTGATTGCCCAAAGAATATGCAAATACCGTTGCACATCACTTTAGAATTAATTAAAGAGGAAAGTTCCGTTATTGCAGTTAACTGGTCAATAAATTACAACAAACATTCAAAGTAAAGCTCGATATTAATTATTTTTAAATTGAATAAAAATGTGTTGTCCAATAAACTCTATAGTACTCGTAACAAACACCTGCAAAAGTATACTTCCCCCCCAAACTCCCTCCCATCCAGCAATTCCTCCACCCCGTCCGACTTCTCTTTTTTCGAGCTTGCAACCCAGCGAAACACCTGATCAGAAAATAATCCCCGGCGCTCTCCGCGCCCAGAAATCGGCAGTGGCAAACAGCTTTCGCTTCGCCCTCTCCTGCAACTCCATCGCTCAACTCGGTATCGAGCTTGCGGATCTCGCTGCGCTCAATTAGGAGAGAAGCCCAGGGCCTCAAAGCTTTCCCTCTCTCGCGTGCGCCCGCACACGTACAAACCCACCCGCCCACCCACACAGAGTCGCCGCCGGTGCGTCTGTCACCCCCGCGGCCCGGCAAGTGGATATTCGCCCGGGCGTGTAAGTGCCCTCTGCGCGCGAGTCGATAAGGTCGCGAGGATTCCGAGAGAGAGAGAGAGGCCCCTCCCCTCGTTAGCGACTTAATTAAATGGGGGCGAGGGCCAAGATACGCCCCGGGCGAACAAGTCGAGCTTCTTGGAGATTGCTGCGAAAGCGGGAGATAGCGAGGGTAATGCCTCTGCGGCTTCTTTTCGCCGCCGCTGCCGCTGCCACTGCGCTGGACTTTGTCCCGGGGTTTACAAATTGCGGGGATTTACGGGACGGGCGGTTGATTCTTTCTTCCTCTTTTTTTTTATGGATTTTAACGAGGTGGCGGGTAATTGCTTTTGCGGGGACTGAAAATGAAAATTCTTTTCAGATGAACGGGAAATATTTAACGCGGATTGGATAAAATAAACGCGTGTGGCGTTGGTACGCAAACTGCGAGCGCGTTTAACTTAGACTGGACTGTTTTGGCTTCGCCCTTCATCTCGAAGCTTAATTTGAAAATGAACGAGCCCGGCCGTGAAAGGGATCCTCTCTCGGCAATCCGAAAATTTTATTACGAACAAACTTTCAGTCATGCCAGATGCAGGGGGCGAAAGACGGGGGAGGGGGGCGAAAGACGGAGCGAAAATATCGCGCAAAAGAAAGTGCCATTCTGCGAAAACTAATTGCGCAGCTTTCCGGCGCCGCCGCCGCGGGGCAGAAAAATCATCGCGACAGGAGCAGCGGAAGCGGCAGCACCCCGGTGAGTCTGAGACAAGGAAAAGAGAGAGAGAGAGAGAGACAGCTGGAGCGCAAGGAGGAAAAGAAAATTACACGCGATTCAATGAACTTTAAATTAAAACGCGAACTTGGCCATCCCTCCTTATTTCTTCTGTCGCCTTTTCTGTCTTGCGATATAGAAGGGAGAAGCGAGCCTTGCGGTGGAACGAGTAAAGGAGGGATTATTGATGGAATTATTGAAGATGAGATGTTTTGATGGCTTTGCTATTGTTTTGCAGTCTGTTTTTGCTCGCATCTTAATTACACCCTTTTATTAATATTCTTACGACTCTAGAACGATATAGAAGAATATTTTTAATAAACGCTATCAAATTCTATCAGTGATCTAAATAGTAATTTAAGCCCGCGGCAACGTCTCGCCGATCATTAATAACGCATTAAAAAAAGGCACGAGGAAGCGAGGCGGCGTCGCGCGTCCAAAAAAATTACGAGCAGCGACGCTAATCAAAAGTTTCATTCATCTTGCGAGCTCGGCGCGCGTCGCGTCTCCATAAAACAGGCGGGGTCCATTAAAAAAAAAAAAGGCTCGCCCGACGGAAGGAAGCATTACGGGGATCCGCGAGACACAAGGGCGCGTAAAAATATACACATCGCTCTCTCTCTCTCTCTCCCGCGGCTCCTCCGCGGCAAGATGAAGCAGCGGCAGCGGCGAGGCGCAAGAGAAAGAAACAGGAATAATGGAAGAGAGCGCGCTCCGGAGCTCGCGCGAGTAAGAAAGTTCAGACGAAATATATACCCCTGGGCATAAACCTCGAATTACCTCGACTTCGCGTACACGCACACACACCTACACGAGCGCGTAGGTGGGTAAAGAGCCTCTGTAAGCCGGCAGGAGTTCTCTCGCTCGCGAAATTATTTTATACTGCCGGGGCGCAAACTTTTCCCTGGGTCTTTATCATCCGCGAGAGAGAGAGAGAGAGGAGAGTAACTTCGGGAGAAGAAAGTATAACGTTGCAGCCGAGCCACTAAGTCAAACTTCTTCTCGTCCTACCCAGGAGATAGAGAGAGAGAGAGAGAGTCTTTTCTGCGTTTATAAGCGACATGCGTTTTGCCCTCGGCGCTTCCGCGAATTCCCGATGCCCCGCTCGCGATTTCCAGGGCTCTCGTCGCGCGCCGGGGCTTGAATCGGCCGAGTAATTGAAGGGTACTCGCGCTCTCTTCGTAAAGATCGGTTTTTTTTTTAAGTTCGGTAAGCAGCGGGAGAAGCGGCTAATCATTGTAAAGATTGCAGCTGTTTCGTTAAATTTAAACCGAAAGCCTCACGACTTCATTAGCAGATGCAGCGTCGCTCGGGGGTTTCGGGGGCGCCGACCCTCGGTCCAGTTTCAACCCCTCTCCCGACCCAATCGTCGCGCGGACAATCGCTTAAAGACTTTATAATCCGGGCCGATAAAGGCATATCCGTCTCTTATGGACCCTCCTCGAAAGTGTCCCTCTCACTCCCCTCGAATTGATTTAGTTTCGGAACAATTCAATTGTAATTTCCAGCCGCTGGGGCGCACTTTTGCCCGAACGGGAGAGAGTGAGAGAGAGAGGAAACCGGCAAACAGGATTGCAGGAATTCCTCCGCGAGTTCGGCCAGCTGCGATTGCGTGCGTTCTGGGTGCCACACAGTAGCCGAAAGAGAGAGCGAGAGAGAGGGACGAAGCGCAGGGAAAAGAGAGGCTAACGACGGAAATGGATCGGAGGAATGGGAGAAATGTCGAGGGAGCTGGGCAAGATTCGAGCAGGGATGTACCTGCAGAACCGAGAGAGTCTCGTCGAAATCCGAGGTATTTCCCTTGGCCTTCTGCTCGATAGCCCCTGGCTTCCTTCCTTTTTTCAAGGACAGGGGAATGGAGTGCCCCGTTCGATGATCAATCGCCGGGGTGTAAATGCAATTGCGTCAAATTCGAAGCAATTGGAAGAATCGAATCGGAGAGGAACTTGTTGATTTATTCCTGTTTATGGACTTTTAGGAAGCAAATCGTATCGAGCACTCGAAAATGCTTCGCCCCTTCCAAGAGAAAAATCGAGAGTATAAGGAGATGAGAACAATTGCCACCATTCTAAATTCCTCAAAGCCCGAATGGAATTAGGAAATAACGATGCCAATAACAATTAAGAGAATTCAAACACATAAGGCACTCAAGTCGATTGAAACATTCCGGTAGCAAAACGATCAATTCGACAAACGCTTCATTATCGAACTCTCTCTCTCTCTCCCCGCTTTTCAATTTCCCCACGGCGAAATGAAGCATCGCCCGAGTGAGAGAGAAAGAGAGAGAGAGAGAGAACAAAGACAGAACACAATTAAAGAAATGAAGCGAAGACCGGCGCAGGGTATATGTATATATCCCGAATTCGTTTGACCAATCGAGTGTAATTGCGCGCGATACTTCGGCAGCTCCTGAAATCCGGCACTGCCCCGCGCTCCATTTCGACGGCCAATCTTTCTCGCAATCTTTCCCCGCTAATCCCTTCGGCTTTGCCTTGATTATTTTCACTCGGGGGAGTAACTAGTGAAATTCCGCTGAGCCACGTGGCCGAAAAATGAACGCTGGAAGTGCCCGAGAGGAGGAAGTGAAAAGGGATCGGCGAAATTGCGGAAAATTGCCGAGAGTTCTGAGGTTAGGAACTTTCGGCCCTTACATTTTCAGTATATATAAAAATGTGACACTTTAACTTTCATTTGATATATTTCTAGTTGGGAAACTTCACGCAGTTTTCGTGTCGCGTAGAGGTTCGTTTGAACTTCGAATGGCAAACCGAAGGAAAGTCTTCTTACTCGAAGTTGGAGCTGAAGTTACACGGAACGAGGATATTTTCAGAAGGAATTCACTATTTGTACAAATAGGACAATCATTACTGGAATATCTAACAGTATTCTAGTTTTAAATTGTTTCAAAAAATTATGTAAAAAATGCTGAAGTAAAAATAACAAAGAAATAACCACCAAACTTTATTCACGTATAAACTTTAAAAAAAAAAAAAAAAAATCCTTTTCAAAATTTGGTTAATCAAACGAATTAACATAAATCACATTTCCTTCCAAATCAAAATTCTAATTTTCCCAGCATTTCCTCCAAAAGCATCGACGCTCCGCCGAATCGTCGATCCCGCCGATTTGCATGAATTCCCAAAAAATAAGCAGAGAACAGAGAGAAAGAGAAGAAAGCCCTTTTCCCCCGAGGATCCGGGGGCCGAATAGGAGCGAAGGAAGCTACGTAATCTCGCCGCTCGGCGCGAAGATTGGGCAAATTACTCCGAGAAAACACGTACACTTATCTCCGGGTCGACCCTCCGGTAACGATCCTCGGGGTCTCCTGCGAAACGGCGGCGCCTCTCCCGGACGAGTCACGTCGGGACGACGGTGACGAAGTTCGTCCGGGGCGGGTGATAAACTCTCGCCGGATTTTCTCGTGGCCGCGCACGCAAAGGACCGGCGGCGCTTGTTTCTCGATTACGCGCTCTAATTCGTATTCGATCCTTCGCTCGACGGATTTCCCGGGGGGGAACGACGCCGTGGGCGCGACGACTCGCTTACGGCTCGCTCGCCGCGGAGGAGAGTTATGTTTGAAAAGTGGCCCCCCTCCCGAACGGGTCGATGATTCTTTGCGGCCCGGAAGCGAGGGAAGGTTTTCCGGCGTAATCGCGAGAGTGGATTAGATGAAAATTTAGGGGGATTTCGGAAAAGTGGATATTTTTATATTGTTCTTTCGAAATTTCGCGAAGGAGTTGAAATTTTTGGGAATCAAAGAGAGCGCGTGATTACACCTCGTTATTCGCTCCGGCCGCGATGACTCTGCTCCTCGACGTTTCCTTTCCCGATAAAATATAATCGCTCCAAGCTCAAATTCGCCTCTCGCAAAAACGAAGTCTCGTGTCCCTCGCAAAGATCTCAAGCCCGCGTTCACAGAACGGCATTAATTCGCTTTCGAATTTACATGGTCCGCAATAAACGAAACGGTTTTTTTCGTAGGCAAAACTTAATTGCGAATTCGTGCGGAGACTCCTCGCGTGACGCAGCTGTCCGCCGTCGCGAGAGATAGGCCGCGCTTTGTGTGTTATTATTTAATGTCACGCCGCAAAGTGCAGTTTGAGTCATCGCTCGTTTCGTTCCTTTTTTTCTCTCTCTCTCTCGTTCCGCGCGGTCGAGTGTGTGTGTGTGTGTGTGTGCGTGCGTCGTCGTTCCGTTTTTACGTGCGGTTTCTCTCGGCGAAGGTGACCCGAAGGTCTTTCGAGCGCGCGGTTAAGCGCATTGTTAATGATCGATGTGTTAGTCACCGCGGAGAAAGACAACTCACTCCGAATGGAGCGCGTTGTAATTGTACTCGAACGAGTGATTGGGATAAAGTTGTGTTAAATTTGCAAGGAAAACATCTGAAAAAACATGCGACGCAGTAAATAAACTTCAGACTGCAAAATCACAGCACACACTGACGCCTCCTCGAACGCGCACTTGAATGTTCTAAAAAAAAACGAAAAAAAAAACCACGTACACGTACCTCCTCCGATGTTATCTCGAAAGCAGTTTCTCGGGTATCGCCCACAAAAGCTCGCGACGAGGCGGAGCGTAAGAGAGAGAGAAAAAAAAAAGAGAGAAGAAAGAAGTATCGCGGCCGCTCCGATAAAAATTACAATGTGTACCATCCGCTCGAAAGTTTTTAATACCGGCGTGCGGCTGTTTACCGAGCTCTGATACTGCCCCTAAGCACCATAAATAATTTTCCCCCGTTGTCTTTATATAACTTTCTTTACGAGTTTGCACGTTCGGGCTTTGTTTGCCTCTCTTTCTCTCTCTCTCTCTTTCTCCTCCCCCCGTCCCCCCGGCCGCTTTGTTTGCCCCGTCGCACTTTTCCACGGATGGTTACGCAAAGATTCGCACGGCACTTTTGTGAGCCGCGTCACGCGATGCGCCGCGATTTTTGAAGAATGAATAATGAGATCTGATACACGCGCGCGCGGGGGGACGCAGACTCTCGAGCGCGCGCTTTTGTTCGCCGCGTTTCCGAGAGGCGCGCTCGCGCCTTCGCACGTAATCCACCGCCGCTGCCGCGGGTTTTTTCGCCGCGAGAGCGGGAGTTGGGAAACGGGTTGATACGAGCGCACCCGCGGAGGTGCCGGTAATATCTTTCGGGCTTCGCGCCTCGGGCGCGGGACTCGACAAAAAACTTCGGCTCGATTGTTCGGGCCTCGATGCCGAGGAGTTTTCTTTTAATCAGCCGAGTGTATGCTGCAGTTTACGAGAAGGTTATGCAGTATTCTTTTTGGGAGGGGTAAAACTGAAGCGTTTTCGATTTACCATAGAAAAAAGAAGAATGAACGAGAGGCGATATAGTTTAGTGGCTCGAATCAAGGGAATTTGAATTTTCACCCCAGGCGCAGGCGACATCATCGACTTACGCGCAGATTGGCATCTCGCTCGATTGAGTCTCGATTGACTTTTCCTCCCTTTTTATCTTATCTGCGCCTTCATTCAGCGATTTAGCTTCACTACGTTGCAGCACTCGTTGCGGATCGATAAAACTCCCGACTCGAGCCGAGAGCTTACAAAGCATCGATTGGGGTTAAAAAAGCAGCGAAAGCTCATCGAAAAAAATACTAACTTTTTCGTAAATTAGAAACGAAAATGCGTCGGTTATACAAGGGCTAGTTAATTTACTGCGCCAACGAAAAAGAGGCAGCCAGCAGTATCATTTTAATGCAGTCACCGGCCGCAAACTCGCGCCCAAGAACCTCAGCAGCGAAGCGTAAAATCCAGCTCTCGCGGCTGCCAAAAGAATTCCCCTCGGCCTCTCTCTCTCTCTCTCTCTCTCTCAACACACACAGAAAAGCGGCCCGGTTGATATACCGGGCGCAAAATGAGAACCGGAGCCGGAGAGAGATTATAAGCCCGTTCGCATGAAAGTTCGCCGCGCGCGACGATAAGAGTTAGCGGGTAAGTTTGCTCGCCGATCCGCGACTCTCCCACGAAATTGGCTCTCATTAGCTGCCGCCCGTATTTCGCAAAAATTTTTCGACTGAGGGAAAAAGCTTTACCGCCGCATCAGCCGGAGGAGAGCAAACTGCGCTTCGCCACGTAAGACGCTAACTTCATTATCGGCCCGTCCTGCGGGCTGCTCTGTTTTTGGGGAAACTTCATTAAACGCGGCCCGTGATTCTGCCTCTTTTTTTCGGGGGGGAGAGGGTGGAGGGGTGTCGGCTTCCTGGGTCTCGACTCGTAAACAGAACGACGCGGCCGGCTTTTAAATATTTCAGGCTGTTACCGCCGCGACTCTCTCTCTCTCTCTCTCTCTCTCGTCCCGTTTTATTGGATGTTTGGAACTTGAGCTTTCCCTCCGAGGGTCGTGTCGTCGGGAGGAGACGGCGACAGTTGTTGTCGACGTGGGGTTATCGCTCGGATAGAATGCGTACGTGCTCCTGTGTTTATTTTAAATTTTCGAAACTGTCTGCGACACGTTTAGCATTATTCTAACTTACCGGGGGAATATTAAAGACTTTTATTGAATTTCGTAATTTAATAAAGGTCCGCCGACGTATGCCGGGTCGTGTGACGTGACGTTCGAGAGACTATCGGAGAAAATTTCGGCTGTTGTTCCGAAATTTAATAAAATGGAAATTTATACATACGCTTGCAGTTTGAGAAGTCATTTTTAATAGCTTACCTTTGCTACTCGTAGATAATACCTATTATAAATTCTGTTTCTTATAAAATATAAAAATTTATATGGCTTCGTGGTATAAGCTGCAAGAATCTTCATCTCATTGTCAAACAATGTCAACAAATTAATGATCTGGTCATAAATACAAAATTATATTCTATGTTATCATTATCACAGACAAACAACTTTAACAGTGTTACTAATTACGTACGAATATTTTACAAATTCTAATTAACTATAAGTAATAGTCTTAAGTATTTTTTTTTTAATTTTAAGTCATCGGATCTATAGATAGGTAAATCTTGTTATCTCTATGGAAGTTACACAGACCTATAGCAATATAGGTGTATCACTAAAATGTAATTGTATTCTGGTTTAAATAAATCTAAATCTAAATATCTGCGTCTTTAATAATCCGTATTAAATAAAAGTCGTCAATATACTTTTACGTCACCAATGATTATCAGAAAAAAAAAATTGAAATTCATTGCTCAAAGCCAAGTTTTTCCTTTAACCAAAAGTGATGACTAGCGATTGTTTAGAAGAAAAAAAGGCACGTCTACTCACCGGACTCCGAGACGGAGGGACTGCCCGCAGACCTATCGGAGTTCCTGGAGCTGCCGGTGGAGCTGGTCGAGGAGGCGGTGCCGACGGAGCACTCGGACACGCTGCGCCGCTTGGAGAGCATCGCCGCGGCGGCGGCTGCCACGGCCGAGGAGGCGGCGGGGGCGCTCGAGCTCAGCCCGTGCAGCCCGTTCAGCCCGTGCAGACCCAACGGCTGACCCGTCAGCTGTTCGAGCCTGCGCCTCAGGAACCTCTGCTCCCGGAACAGCTGCTCCTTCTGCACCGAGTGCTTCCTGTCCCGCTCCTCCAGACTCTGGGGACAACAGATTTCCGACTTTAAACGACTGACCGCTACATCTGCCGCTTCCTGTCACCCGACGCCTCACGCGAGATGTATATGTATACTAGGTGCTGAACAAGCATCGACCGCGACCGTAGAAAACTTATGAAACTTTTTATTATCTGGTTGGGCCTGCGTATTTTTTACACTTTTTGCCATTGCAATATTGGATTTTAAGGTTGGTTAATGTATTAAGATTGTAGCAGGTGGTACATAGACGCTTTTCTTTTAATTGGTTAGCACTATTTCTAGCCTTTACTCTACAGTTCAATGATAAGTTAAATATACTTAATCAACTTTGCACGTCTTCCCATTATCGTTATATTTCGTGACAAATAAACGACTAATCCCCCAATTCGCACGATAGAGCCAGTAAAATTTAAGAGCCACTTTATTTAAACAAGAGATTAATTCAGTTTTTGGTTTTGAAAAGACACGGAGTATGCATACGAGCAGTCGTGTTTCGGGGTCAGCCGTAGCTGTGCGAAAGTCATTATGCATGAATGACCGTTCAGAATGGTTTTGTGCCTTTGCCCACAGACGGTGAAATTTGTGTAATTTCAGAAAATTAACAGTTGCAAAACCCACACGCTTTTGATATTACTGGGTATCGCTTTGGGGACGGTTTCATATCGCGCAAAATTTTGTCCGATATTTTAGAGAGAGGGAGAGAGAGATAAAGAGAGCTAAATTGAATCGCCGTTAGAATATTTAATTAGTCATAAAGTTCGGAACTGAGCTCGTTCATTATGTGCGATCCAGATACAAAATTCAAATAAATTACTGCAGTAATACAAACGTTACCGCAGCTACTTCTGAACGAAGTAGATATTTTAAATGTATCTAATCGCCGCGCAATCATAAACATAATTTTAGTTGAACATTCGGAATTTAATTTCCCGAGTTACGGAACTCTGCAACAATAGCATAAAAAGAGCAGAGTTTAAATTACAGTTCGACTTTTAAACACATAATCGGTACTGTTACTTAAAGAGTCGTTGCGCCCACAAAGGAAAGCTCTTTAAACGTCCTCCTTTCTTCCTCCTCCGAGTGACTATCGAAAATGATTCCAAGAAATAATGGCCCACTCGAAACTGCTCGACAGTTCCGCTCGCGGTTTCTCCGAGGAGGCAGCGGCAGCGGCAGCAGCCGCCTCCCAAGAAATCACGATCGAGGCAGCCAAGAAAGGCAGAAAAAGACAAAGGTGCAGCGAGAGCGAATTCAACGCGGATCTAGTCGGGGCATATTCCCTCCTCTCTCTCTCTCTCTCCCTCTGACTCTCTCAGATCGGCAGTTGCCGGTAATTGCGCCGATGCGATGCCGGAGAGCCTCGCTCCATAATTGCTTTCCTTTGTACTGCGGGACACGCCATTTCGTAACGCCAGGCCGATCGCCTACCCAGAAAAGAGGCTGGCCAGTTCCGGCCACGGAATAGCCCAGAGGCCCCGAAAGGACGGATAGACAATGAGAGACCGACGCGCGTCGATTGTCGTCTCGTTTTAACGGGGCGACCTGCCGACTCCCACTGCTTCGTGGATATCGGGCATAACTGTGCTTAGGGAAATAATACGGGAATGGCTGGTACTTTTCTTTGATTGGAAGCCTGATAATTGCGGTTGGATTAGAGGAGAGCTTGATTCGAGGTGGGTCGTGAACCTGGGAAGAAGGTCGTTCGTCATTGTGAATTTTCCTTACGACAGCTTTTTGGCTACTTTCTAATAAAGTTAAAATAATTTAATATTAACAGATCGAATTATAAGTCGTAACAATGTGTATTGTTACGAGTTTATTTTAAATTGTGAATTTTTTACATTCTTTGCACGATAAAATTGAATTCAGTAACCATTCATTGATGCTCAAAAATCGAAGATAAAGTCTCGAAGCATATTTTTCAACTTTCAAACTTTTAACAGTTGGATTTACTTGATTTTATCGCTTTAAGCAGTGGCTTTGAGTTTTAAAATACGTCATCCTTTTGAAATCGAATATTGCTTTAGAAAGTTCCCATCCAGGAGCCGACCAATACGAAAAAGTCCCACTTTCAATAAAGCTGCAAATGAACAAGTGAAAAAAAATCTAAATTTCAAATTCGGCACAATAAATTCGACTTCGCTCCGAACGATCTGTAAAATGGAAGTCAAACCGAAAGTGCCAGAGCGTGTAACGATTGAAAATCGCTACAAATTGTAGCAGAAATTAAACATTAGCTTGGCCACAGGAACGAGACTCAATCCCGAATTAGATAAGCGGAAGGCGAGCGCACAAAACAGAAAACCGAATTTTTCTTAATTATATTTTTTTATATTTTTTTATATGTAAAACTAATGCGGAAATTATCAATAAGCGGAAATTCAAAAGCGGAACATCATCCAAGTAAAATAAGCGATTGAAGAAGGCGACAGAAAAAAGCATTGCAGAAACCGAGCAACGCGCCGAAGTCCAGGAGAGAACGGCTCCATGGACAGCAGACGACGCACGGGGAGATGAAGCCGGAGAGCGAGGGCAGGCAAAGGCCTCGAGCGGGAAACACAGCAGGCAACAACCAAGCACTTGTTTCGACGAGAAGCGGAAGATTATTTTGTCACCGCAGCTACAATTCCCAGCAACAAAACCGATAGCCTTTCCGCAACTCATCAAGAAAGAAAAAAAAGAATTCTGGCAGAATTTGAGCCAACGCGGAAGGAAGCGGGAAAGAGCAGCAAGCTCGAATGTAAGCGGGAGCCGAGCGCCGCCGTTTCGAGTCGAAGCGTCCCGAGGCATGGATCGCGCTCGAAGGCGCAAGTCGATACGCAAGGAGAGAGAGAGAGGAGATTGCCGCGCTTTGTCTACTCCCGGAGCTCGCAAGCCAATGCCGCGCTCTTGTTCAAAAGTGGATTCGACTCGCGGCGTCGTCACCAATAAGAAGAGCGAAG